>JAECUM010007611.1:0-123614 GCA_016617855.1 Megalonaias nervosa | reverse complement strand
ATATATATATATATATATATATATATATATATATATATATAGTATGTACGCTGTATCAGTGATATACCACGAGATGTATAAATTTTTCATTAAGAGGAAACGAGGCTTGCCGAGTTTCCTTTTAATGAAACATTTATACAACGAGTGGTACATCACTGATACAGCGTTAATACTGTACATATATTTTATTTACATCACATACAAATACAAATATTTGCCCTTTGAACGGAGTTAATATTTACTACAGGCAGCTATGTATTAACCGAGTGAATGAACTCCTCACATCCCCGAGTGTGTCTGCTACAAAATGTAGTTCTATGCCTTTTGTGGCTATTCACAATCACCTTTGCGTATTGATTAGTTGATTGTTTTCTTTTTGTAGTTTCTATTTTTCTTCACATTGATTAGATCAGTATAATACACATTTACGATTTAAACATGAAAGATAGTTTTAATAATAAAAGTAGAGTACTACAAACACTTGGTTAGCTACGCCATTCACATGAACGCGCTATGCCATTCAGCTAGCGGCTCATGGAAATTAATGTGGAATAGAAACTAAGCAAAATGACGAACCAACATGAGGTAATTATAATACTTTAATATATTTACAGTTGATTTAAGTCATTATTCTGCTCTAGTAACAGTACCACCAACAATAAACTCTCTCTCTCTCTCTCTCTCTCTCTCTCTCTCTCTCATTCTTTGGTCTGTTTGACTTAACTTTTACTATCATTCATAAGTCCAGAGATATCGTGGGATGACACAAACGAAAATCCTCTACGTTCGTCATTTCATAGATCTTAGCCCGTATCTTGCTATGATTGTCCAGAGAGCGAGAGAGAGAGAGAGAGAGAGAGAGAGGGGGGGGCCTTTGGACATTTTCATATTTAATTAATAATAATCGATTTTTAGAACATTATAGTATATGTTTAAGAAACAACAACAAAAACAAAACATTAAATACATCACAGTATGTGTACGACGTAACCGAGGAATTTACTGTATAATGTCGACATGGTTTGTATTCCTGTAGGTTACTTGGTGTAATTTCTATTTCAAGGCTTTAATCCAGCCCAAATTCCTTTTCTCTCTCACTCCACATTTCTGCGCAATTTGTCCGTTATGCATGAAAGGGGAGGGGGAACAGAAATCAGAAAGGATTGGGATGAAAATGTGTACCATATTAAATTCTTTTAGAAAACGAGGATTATTAATAATTTTTATCATTATTTTCATACGTCACTAATGATTGATATGTGGAAATTTATCACTGATCTAGAATCAACTGCAGACGGTCGGTAGAATGTTTATATATGCGTATTATTGCGCCATGGGCGGATCACAATTTGATATACCAATAGTATTGGTATATCAAATTGCTGTGTACCTGCACTTTAAATGCCATGTTATTTTTAATGTATGTGGTATAAATCTAGAATATATGTATAGTATGTATGCTGTATGAATGATATACCACGAGATGTATAAATTTTTCATTAAAAGTAAACGAGGCTTGCCGAGTTTCCTTTTAATTAAAAATTTATACAACGAGTGGTATATCGTTGATACAGCGTACATGCTGGACGTATATTTTATTTATATCACATACAAAAACATATATTTGCCTTTTGAACGGAGGTAGATTGACGAGAGGCAACTGTGTATTGACTGGGTGAATGAACTCACATCCCTGCCGAGTGTGTCCGCTACAAAATGTAGTTCTGTCTTTTTGTGCCTATTCACAATCACCTTTTCATATTGATAAGTTGATTGTTTTTATTTTTGAGTTTCTATTTTTATTCACATGGATTAAATCAATATAAGTTACACTTATGATTTATACATTAAAGATGGTTTTAATGAAGAAAGTAGAGCACTAGGCCTACAGATACATTGATTCTTGAATACTGAACGCTCATCAATGCGTTGACGTACAGGCGCAAGGAAATTAGCGTGGAATAGAACCTAAGCAAAACGACGAACCAACAAGAGGTAATGAAAATATTTTAATATATTTAAAGTTGATCTAAGCCATTATTTTGCTTTAATTAACATTACTACCGACCATACATTTTCTCTCTCTCTCTCTCTCTCTCTCTCTCTCTCTCTCTCTCTCTCTCTCTCTCTCTGGTCGGTTCTACTTCACATTTACCATCATTTTTCATAGGTCCAGAGATGTTGTGGTATTATATAAGCGAAAATCCTCTATTCTCATCTTTTCATGGATTTTCACCCTTTTCTTGATACGATGGTCAACACACACACACAGAGAGAGAGAGAGAGAGAGAGAGAGAGAGAGAGAGAGAGAGAGAGAGAGAGAAGGGGGTGGCTATTCTCATCTTTTCATGGATTTTCACCCTTTTCTTGATACGATGGTCAACACAGAGAGAGAGAGAGAGAGAGAGAGAGAGAGAGAGAGAGAGAGAGAGAGAATGGGGGGGGGACGGCGGCCTTTGGATATTTTCATATTTAATTTATAATAATGGAGTTTTAGAACCCTATAATAGGTTAAAGAAACAACAACAACATCAACAAAGCCTTAAATACATTATATATGTATGTCCCGTAACTAATACATTTATCTTACTGTGTCGACCGGCAATTGCAACTTTATATCATTGATAATATAAACACTTTAGATAGGTCCCAAGGGAAGTTTAAACACACCTTTATGAAGAACGATATTGTAGGTTACTTGGTGCAATTTCAGTTTCAATGTTTTCATTCAGCCCAATTTCTTTTTCTCTCTCACTCCAGATTTCCCTTGGGCATGAAAAAGGAGGGGGAAACGGAAAAAGAAAGGATTGCGATTAAATTGTGTACCATGTTAAATTTATTTAGAAAACGGGGATATAATATTATTTTTATCGTCATTTTTATACGTCACTAATGATTAATGAGTGGAAATTCATCATTGATCAATAGGAATAGACCCAACAGCACACAGTTCTAAGAATGTTTATGTATGTGTATTATTGCGCGATGGGCGGATCACAATTTGATATACCAATAGTATTGGTATATCAAATTGCTTTATACCAACACTTTATATTATGTGTGTGTATCTCTCTCTCTCTCTCTCTCTCTCTCTCTCTCTCTCTCTCTCTCTCTCTATATATATATATATATATATATATATATATATGATTCACTGTTAGTGTTCTTCTGTATTCCACAAAGCACATATTATATAAACTTATGATAACGAATAATGAGTAACGCTATTGCACTTCAGTGCAATTTGCAAACAATCGAGAAACTTAAACTTCAAGACAATATAATGCCAATCACAGAGAACGTCTTCAAATATATGCTGGGATAACGTATTCTTTTATTAAGCAAACATATACGTTGATACATTTGGAAACTTTTATATTATGACAAAAGCCAATATATTTTTTTAATCAACTACGCACTATATTATCTTCTGTTTACACTGTTCCATACTGAATGAACCAATTACCTTATATGCTTCAATCGTTGGTCACTTGCATATATAAAAAGATTCAGTACATTTTTAATTAAATTGATTTATATATTATCTATCTTTTCAACATGTACTATTCATTATTCCATTGATCAAACGGAACGTAGATGCACATTGTTATTGTTACTTACGTTTCTTGCATGTAACTAACCGCTAAATATAACTAACTGCTAAATAAAACAAATGGATGCGGGAGGTCGCGGGTTCGAACCCCGGCCGAGTCATATCAAAGACTTATAATAATGGTACTAACAGCTGCCTCACTAGGCGCTCAGCAGTAAGAGGTTAGTGTTAGGTCAGGTTGGACTGTTGTCAGGATAATGTGACTAGGTGTGAAATCGTGTTACATGTCTGCGGCATGATGCCCCAGTACTTGACATTACCAGGGCCATAGAGAGCGATCGCGGGCCCTGGGGTAAGAAACACCCGGGCCTCTCCTAGTTCTTGTTGAAACAAAATTTTCTTTTATAAAATTAAAAAGTTTTGTTTGGCCCGGGCCTCCTTACGGGCCCGGGCCCCGGGAATATATCCCCGGCCCCCCCCCCCCCTTGTCGTTCCTGGACATCACTACAAACTGCCACACTGCAGACATCGTAGCAATATGACTGAAATTTGTTTAAAGCTACGTTAAAAATCCAAATCACACACACACACACACACACACACAGACGCTGTTCCGTAGAAATTACAGCCAAAACAAGGGTGACTCACGCACGTAACGGACGGAAAAAACTGATTCCAGCATACCGCTGTTGTAGAAACGGTGATATAAGAACACGAAAAGGTCAGGCAAGCTGTATAATACTAGCACAGAATTTCCCAGAATCCACGATTTTTTTTTTTTGCTGTGCTAACTAACCCTTTCGCCTCCGTTAATCATTTTCTAAAAGAAAAATGTAAATAATCGTTATTTCAGTATCTAGTATAACCACTACTGCTGAATTTGACGTAACACGTCATGCTCTGTCACAATCTCCGTTGCCAAACTTGTCTTTAGCTACATGGCGCCTACAACTAACTCATCAGCTAAGTTGAGGTTGAGAGCACACCAGAGTTAAAACCTTTCTATAATATCTGACACATTATATATATATATATATATATATATATATATATATATATATATAGAGAGAGAGAGAGAGAGAGAGAGAGAGAGAGAGAGAGAGAGATTAAATGGTCAATGTGAGCTGAGATATTTTTCATTGCTAAAAGCATTTTGTTGCATATTGTGAATAAGACATGTTTATAAAACTTCTGAGTGTTTGATCATGTGATTTAATTCGCCTTGCAGACATAAAGGTCAGCGTACTCGTTGGTATACAGTATATATTTCTGTTGAAAACGGGGTTATGGATTTAAGAAAACGTGAAATGTGTGACAGGAGAGTTTGAATTGTAGCATAAAATCGGGGACTTTGGAGTTATGAAAACGTTAAATGTTTGACATGAGATGTTTTGAAGTATTGTAAAATCAAGGGCTTTGGACTTTAAAAAAACCCAACAAAACAAACAGTTACATGTGTTACAGGAAAGTTTAAACTACATTGTAAAGTCAGGGACTCTGGACTCAAAGAAACGTGAAATGTGTGACAGGAGGATTTAAAGTACAATATAAAGTCAGGGGCTTTGGACTCGAAGAAAATGTGAAATGTGTAACAGGAGAGTTTCAAGTGTATTGTAAAATCGGGGGCTACATTTGGAAACGTGAAATGTGTGACAGGAGAGTTTAAAGGGTACTGTAAAATCGGGGGCTACATAAGAAAACGTGAAATGTGTAACAGGAGGGTTTAAAGAAGGGGTCGGCAATCTATTTTACATAGCGTGCCACTTTTTCCGGATTAATTACAAAATGAACGAGTGCGTCCAATCAGTAAGAGTGTAACACTGTTAAAATGGAGATGCTGTACTGCTCTTCGCGTGCCACACAAAACCTCATGACGTGCCACCTTCTGGCACGCGTGCCGTAGGTTGCTGACCCCTGGTTTAAAGTGTATTGTAAAATCGGGGGGCTACACAAGAAAACGTGAAATGTTTTACAGGAGATTATGAAGTGTATTGTAAAATCGGGGACTGCATAAGAAAACGTGGAACGTGTGACAGGAGAGTATGAAGTGTATTTCATGAAAATGGGACGCAAAAGATCGGTGTAATACATATTTCAAATGACTTTTTATGTTGCTAGAACTGCCACTCGGTTGGGCAAATTCCTGTCCTACCACCCAATTTGTTATATATCCGAACCTATATAGTCTGACTATACCTCCCCGTTTGTTTGCACCCGACCCCCCACTAACAATTTAAATAATGGTAATATTTAATGTGATAAAATGTGCGCAGAACTTAGTCAATTCATTCATTGATTTATAATTTCTAACCTGAATGGGACCAGAGTGGCCCTAACAGTGGCGTTGTCAGCGTCCTTCACGCTTAACGGACTTTCCATTCCAACACTGCGCCATGTTGCGTACACCATGGGCAAGTTGATTTCCTCAGACAACATTGTGATGTAGTTCATCCTATTTGGTAACTGCCGGATAATTCTGTAAATTACCATTATGTTGACAGTTTAGAGTTATATCCTTTGCACACGTGTACATAGAAACTACACCGCTAGTTATATCCATGTGAAAGGCAAATTTGTAATTGGCATTATTTTCCTTTGCTTGATTCGACATTGTAAATATCAGAAGCAGACTACATACTGTTTTCCTTTTACGTATATACATGTGTAGTCGTGCATACACCCCTTCGCTGAAAAGGGACTTGTCCAGGACCTGTCCTTGCACTGAAAACTTCCGTTTGGAATGAAAACGCACAGACGATAACGATGTTAGGGTCCCACCTGGGAATAATCAGGTTTGAAATTATAAATCAATAAGTGAACTAAGTTCTTTGCATCTTTTAGCTCATTTGTGCATTTCGTCATTTAAAGGGGGGGGGGGTTACAAACAAACGGGGAGGTATATTCAGACTGAAAATCACACAGTTCATGTCGGCATTCAACACCGGCTATTTCAGTAATGAGTGTCATTTTTCAGAGTTTGATTCTACATATCTTTAAGTGGCAAGTAATCACTTCATTTGGATTCTTATACATCCACATTCCTTTGGAAGGTCATTATTTAGACGCCCCGAGAAGCGCATACTTCAAAATCAATGTCAAAGTACGTAGACGCTTTTGAACGAAATGAACCTAAAAGTATGATCCAGTACAATCCGGATTGAATGTCGCGCGCTGTGATGTCACAATTAAATCGACGCATATTGATAAACAAATTCGTACTACCGTATATTGTGACGATTCAACTCGAAGTGCTTGTTTCTTGACCAAAGTTTAGTACATGGCCACCATTGCAAAAGACCGTAGAGATCGATGATTTTCGTCTGGAAGTTTCTTAATGACAGTTAAGATGCAGAACATTCAATAATCAGGATTTAATAGGCATTGGTTAAGGAAAATTAGTGTTAAATCTTAAAAGAACAATTTGTATTTAATTTAAAATGAGTTAATGCGCATACATGACCCGTGTGACTTGTACTATAGATGGATTACTGAACTGATCAACGGTATACTGGAATACATGTATATGTTAACGCTAAAGTTGACTGAATGTTTGAGCGCTTGGCTGAGAGGTGACTTTGAATAGCTTAGCAACAATTGTATGTCAAAAGCTTTGGCCCATTCTGCAACTGGCACCATTTGTCTTTGTTGACATTAAATCAGGACTGGTACAGTAATACCAGAAATCGCCTTTTAAGCTTTGGTCTAATTTTTATCAAATGTGGTTGGCTGGATAAGGCTTTGTAATGGCAGGGCTATTTATAATGCTAACGCGGATCACGGGAACCAATGGAAAAAAATTTGATGCAATAATGTCCACTTAGTCCGTGTCATGTTTTTCAAAGTCCGTCAAGGAAACAAGGAAAATTATTTGCATTGTTTTAAAAACTCTGATCGGAACAATCTGGGTGAAATTTGAAAAGGCATTAATGCCAGAAAGTTCTTTTGTAATATTTAGTCGATATTGGTTGGGCTGATTTTGAGACGAAATGGTTTCCTTTTCCATGTCCTTTTTCCGTATACTTGGCAAATGGAGTCATATCACTAGGTGGATTTTCATCATATCTAGCATCTTCGCTAGCCAAGGTTCCGATATGCTAACCCTATCTACACTTTGGCATATCGAGTAGATATGCCACCGCATCCAATCAAAATTAAGTTGTTCAAATTTGAACACTGTTCCTACGTGATCGAGACAAGGGGGGCACACAGCTTGAATTGACTGATAAATAAGCAATTTCAAAGTGCAAATACCTTTCACCCAAACAGACCTGTAATGGCATCCCTCTGGTACATAGTCATATTTTCGATGTTAAACTTACAGAGTATCTTTTTTACGTCGATTGCCACCACCTGTTTTCGGCTGATGTACAATGCACCACGCTATTGGTTAGTTGGAATTACATACTACGGGAGGAAACACATGAAATCCAATAGATGTTTGCTAGGACAAAGTAGTTCGAGAAATCAGCCCCCCCCCCTCAAATCTGTATTGATACTGATGGACGATATGTGCGTCTAATGTGACCTGTTCATTAAAATGTGCAATTTTGCTGCATGCAGATCTTTCCGGAAAAAACCTGCGTCCACTTTTGAGACATACCGGTAATTGGTAATAGCCATATCAAGCGCGAAATTCAAAATGGCCACAGGACAGATGGTTTTGCTATTCCAGGTGGATTAACAAGTCACCAAACATATGATTTGCTCCGGAAATATAATCTACCTGTCACCAAAAGAACCCTTCAGCCGACGGTAGCTGCACAGCCTCGAGAAATACCGATAAGTGTATAAAATGTACACCGATGTGTGCAGCCAAATTTGGATGCAGATAATTGCAGCTTTGAATGAATAGGTGAAATCAGCCTTTCACTCGAAATTCAGTATCATCACGGGTGAAGGGCTGATTTATCGGCCTAAGGACAAAGCACTGATATAGCTGTTCGATCCGCCAAGGTGTAGATAGGGTTATCATATCGGAATCTTGGCTAGCGAAGATGCATATCTTTCAACTTCAATGGACGTGATCCTTCGAAATTATGTTGTCACTCTGGTTCTGAATTGTTCCAGTTATGTTGGAACTATTTATTTTTTAAACTTAGAGACAATTGTGACCTAATAACAAGGCTCGTTGACGTTGCATATAAAATATTTGGATGGCCATACTACCTGGATGGTCCCTTTCACTTTGTTCAAAATTAACGAGTGGTTTTGAAAAAGAATTGTATATTTTATTTATTTGGTGATTGGCGCTATACTTAATTAAAAATATTTTTTTTTTTTAAACCCATAAAAATATTACCTGCTGGCTTTTAACAGGTTTTTAAAAATGATTGTTTTATTATTCGTAACTGCGATCTTTCGCATGCAAGGAACCCTAGGTGACTGAGTGGTCTAATGCACCAGCCTTTGCAGGTTGCTAACAAGTCACCTCTGTCCGCGTGGGTTCGAGTCTCGGCTCCGCCAACGTGGGTATGTGAGAAAGCTTGCCAGAGGCTTCCCGGGGGTCGGTGGTTCTTCCCATGGTTTTCCAGGATTCTTCGTCCACAAATATACTGGCAGCCATTTATAGTCTGTCACGTGATGAAATATAACGTTAAACCCACAAAACTAAACCTTCGTATGCAAGATCAGCATCTCGATTCTTTTTGTTAATGCTCTAGATATGATATTGCCACTGTTTTTGTGGTTTTTGTGCTTTTGTTGCTGCTGTTTTATTTTTTGTTTGTTTGTTTGTCTTTTTGTTTTCTTGTTTTGTTTGGGGTTTTTTAAGATTTCGTTAACCGTTTCTCGTTCGTTCCACCGTCAGCGAGGTTCGAAGAAGGATTAGAAAAATATTCAGTTTCATTGATACCTCACCTAACCTCAACCTGACGTGAGGCTCAGACATTGCCGTGTGCCTTCGACGTTCGTCTCCCTTCAGTTTCTTACCCTCTTCTGATCTAGTATTTATTCTTGGTTTAGGACCTACCAAATGTGTATGTGGAAGAGAACATGATCTGGCAATTTTAAATCCGTACCTCCTTTCTATACGCTTGTATTTCTACATTTTCTAAATAAACGATAGGAAGGTGTTTAGTGGATAAAGTGTTGCATTTATCGCCTCATTTACGTATGTGTATTTGTTATATATGTACGTGCTTCCGAAGAAAACTGGTGTGAAGGGCGTTGAGAGGCTTCCATGTAGACCCCCTTTAATATAATGCCAATGTTTTTTTTTTTTTTTCTTGTTTATGAATAACACTATGGGAGGTTTGCGCTACGGCTGCTGGGCTATATAACCGCAATATAGTTCCAACGCCCCTCAGAAGAGCGGATACCATCTTGCTGTAGTCAACACGGCTAGCTAGGCCGCTAGTTCCTCCTCGACAAAAAAAAGTTACGAAACTTAACGAAAACGGTCAATGGAATCGTGTCATTCTGTGTCGCGGCCAGTAGCCACAGTGCCACCTACCTGTCTGCCAACTTACAGAACCCTTGGACAACTCATTCAGATAGTAAGCTGGAATCTGAATATTTTATTTAATATTTTCATATATATTTGATACCATTTATCGCCGTCTTCATAATCAACATCAATAATCGTCATGCATTAGGCTTTGTCAGTAACGTAGCTAATATCATCTGTGTCGCCAATACAACTACTCTCATCATCATCATCGTCTTTTTGTTGTTGTTGTTGCTATGATTATTATTATTATTATTATTATTATTACAATACGGGGTTATATTATATAAGTACATACTGGTTTAATGGTGAATTAATATGAATATTAATAACAATAATAATGATATAATTATATACACGTAAGATGAAGCTAGCCGCCCTGTACTACGTGACTTTCCATAGAATACTGAGAGAAAATGAATGGATATTTATAGAATTTGACAAGTAACATATAAATGTATACCCTAAAGAATCATTTGTATTATAATCGTATGTCCAAACATAAAGAGATAGACTTTTTATATGATACTTTTCTTGTTTGCTACCATATTCGTAGTTGGATTTGATCTATACGGTACACGTTTGACGCGTCATATGTTAATTCCACTATCATTCAGCTGGAGCTTTATTTATTGAACTGATTCGTTTCGAATGTGTTTCAGTCCTTTTTCACAGCACCGTACAGTAACTGTTCGAATCAGAAATATGCGTCTCATTTCTATTACGTCAGAGGCCAAATATACTCATTATCGTTGAGACACCAATACGTATTTTGACCAGCTACTTCAACATATTAGAATGAGTAGCTAGTTCAGGTTTTTGAACCCGAAGTGTAACCCAAATTGTTAGAAATTATTTTTATTTGTATTTTAAAGAAGTATAGTTTAAATGCAGATAACATATTCGCCCTTTTACAATGTTGGAGGGCGAGAGATTCCAATGAATTCTAAAATTGTTCTATTTTTTGGAAAACAGACAAAAAAGGTTTATTGGACTATATCTCTCTATATTAACGAAGCAAACTTGCATCTGATAGCGTATGGTTCCACCTATCCTACGTAGTATTTGGCATGAAATTACGATCAAACTTGGCATGTAAGCTTAAATAATCAAGATCAACAGAAACACTTGATTGTAAAAGATATTTCTATTAAAGATGTGATGCGGCGTCTAAATAGTTAAGCTACATTCTTTATCAAACATGATATGCAAGTTTTATCATTTAAATCTCAAACTAGTTGTGCGATGAGTGACATCCACTCATATAAGGTCATCTGATAAATGATTGGCTGGGTTTGTTAATACCAAATACATGTATGCTGAAATAATAAATAGAATTTTGTTTTGTTTTGTTCGCACTGGACAGATATTCTTATTTCGCCACTCGAATGACTTCGGCGATTTTCGTCGTTATTTGTTATGCTTGTTATCACTTCTATGGGTTGTATTTCCCGAGTTTGATGAAACTTTGTATTTAAAATAATGACTTGCAGATCCAACAAAGTTCGACTATACGGAATATTCTCATGTACCCATATAGTTCCGATGAAATTCCTTCACCCTAATATACTCGCATATAATTCGAGCAAATTTGCATATAACAAATATTCTGATCTGCCGCAGCATAATGCGCCTGCAGATCAGAGTCTATGTTGTTTGTTCTACTAATTATTCCTAAGAAATTTTACAGATCCAGAAATGCCGGCGCATTATACGACGGCAGACCTGGGTCTGTGCCGTTTGCAGTCGGACTTGACTTAAAAGTGAGTACATACGGTACCTTCCTGAGTCATCCTGGCATTTGAATTAATACATACATCCATACCAGTGTTAGAATTTATTTATTTATTTATTTTTTTTTTAATAGAACTTAATAAATCACAAAGTTTGCTTAGGAGCGATGGTTGGCTGCTTAGATGTGTCCTTGGAAAAGCTACTAGCTCCCGTTTTGCTCGAGTTGATAAAGCTAGTATTTGTGCTAAATAAGCTGTTAAAACTTGACATAACGAAAACAAAAACACATACATACATACATGCATACGTACATACATACATACATACATACATACATACACTTGTGCGAACGAACCTTCCGTGCAAGAATTAGCCTCATCAGCCACCTGCGCACGCACAGAACAGAACCAGCCCTTCCAAAACCTCAGATGACTAGAGTGGTCCTCGTCGACTCGACGGAGGAACAACGACAACAACTTACATACATACTGTATGCCATCAATGTAAATTATGTTAATAGTGTATGCATGCTCATGGACCAACTGACTGATTCTAACGAAAATTTTTCTTTTCTCTTTTTGCATCAAAACAATTTCTGAAAGTACTGCTTATTAGCAATTTTGTTTGCCTTTAAAACTCAAATGGCGAATGTCAGGTAATGAATATTAAAACCAATTTTGCTGGGTAGTTTGTGCTGTTTTTTGCACTACATGTCGAAGACCTGAGAGCTTATGCGATGTGTCTGAGTTAGTAGGACTGTCCTTCTATACGTCATGCGTATGTTATCGTTTAATCCTCGAAACTTCTTGGAGAGAAACAACCAATCCGATTAAAATGAGATCTCCACTGTCCTACGAGAAGATCTGAGAGAGACTGCTTAGTGGTCATGTTCTGGTGACCTATTTTATTACCATAATCGCTAATTGTATCAGCCAATCAGATGAAGTCTTATACATTCGTGTTTGGAAGACTGAGCAGTGTGCCCCAGGAGCATCAGTGTGTGTCGAACGATTTGATTCACTTTGAAATTTCTGAACGTTGCATTTCCATTGGCTAATTCAAAGATCACCAGAGCATGACCCCTAAGCGGTCGCTGCCAGATCTTTACATTGGACAGTGAGGATCTGATTTTAATGGAAAATACAGTTTTATCCTGAGGTCTAATTGGTCGCGAGTGAAATTGGTACCCTTCGAACATCCGTTATGTCCGGCATGGCGGCCAGCTTGAAAATCTTGGTATCACTACTCCTCTCGAAGGAATGGTCATAAGATCATGGGTTTTCCATTAAAAAGATTTCTTATGACATGTAGATGGTTGCAAATAAATATAGTGTAAATTTGGTATTCAAAATGTAGCCAGTAAACCGGTGGTATTTGGAGATCATCCCCGCTGGTTTCATTTCCAATATCCTTTGCAACATTGAACAAAAATGAAATAATGCAATATATTGCACACTATTATACTTCACGATTTGAAATAATTTTCTTAATTTGGAGGATAGTCTTTATCTGTACCTTTATTTGTCAAAAATGGGCGATAGTTCACCGGAAGTCATTTGATTTTGTTCCACCGGAACATCTTTCAAAGAAGTATAGAAGCACATTGTCTTTTTAATTAGCAACATAGTTTCTTTGAATTCTTTCCCACCTCCCCAGGTTCTATTTGTTTTGCAACCGTTACATTTCCCGAAAATAACGCCCTTGTGTGATTTATTGTTTTTTTCGGGTCTCCATTTATAAATGGAATGTTGTATTTTCTGTGGTCTTTTTTTCTCCATCAAAGTAAAGGTGTTACCTTATCCAGTATTCTGGCATGCGCCCAATTAACGTCATTAATATCTTAAAATAGTTTCATAAAACACATGAAACACATGGTAGGGCACTCTGATAAGATCCCAACCATCCAGAATTGTAAGACTGATATATATATATATATATATATATATATATATATATATATATATATATATACAGTGGCGCAGCTTGGGGAGGGCGGGAGGAGGGACAGTTATCCCCGGGCGCCATGTGCCAGGGGCGCCAAAATGAGGAAAATACAACTATTCGTTATCTCAGATGCACTCGAACGGGGCGCCAAATTTATGTTTTGTCCCCGGGCGCTAAGTACCGGGGGCGCCAAGTTTATGTTTTGTCCCCGGGCGCTAAGTACCCTCGTTACGCCACTGTATATATATATATATATATATATATATATATATATATATATATATAATAACATGGCTTTTAAAGTGTTGGTATAAAGCAAATTGATATACCAATACCATGAAAATACGAGCGTTGGGGTTTTCACTTGTGTCATACGACGATGTCTCTGGACCTATGAATGAGGGTCAAGTTAAATCAAACCGTCCAAAGGAGAGAGAGAGAGAGAGAGAGAGAGAGAGAGAGAGAGAGAGAGAGTTTTATAGTCTTTAGAAATGTTATTTAAGCAGAATAATGACATAGATCAACTGTAAATATATTAAAAAATTTTAATTACCTCTTGTTGGTTCGTCATTTCGCTTAGTTTCTATTCCACGCTAATGTCCGTACGCCAGATATTGAATGCCTGAGAGTTCATGTTCAGTGTACAAAAAGCTAACCGTGTTTGTAGTGCACTACTTTCTGCATAAAAACCAGCTTTCATCTTAAAATCATAAGTGTGTCTTATATTGATTTAATAAATGTGAATAAAAATAGAAACTCGTAAAGAAAACAACCAACTTATCAATTTGCATATGTGATTGCGAACAACAAGAAAATGCATAGAACTACATTTTGTAGCGGACACACTCACAGGGATGTGAGGAGTTCCTTCACTCGGTCAATACACAGTTGCCTGGAGCATATCGTAACTCCGTTCAAAGGGCAAATATGTGTATTTGTATGTGCAAGCCTTGTTTCCTTTTAATGAAAAATTTATATTTCGTGGTATATCGTTATATATATATATATATATATATATATATATATATATATATATATATATATATATATATATGATCTTGTATGTTGTTTAAATACTGTGGTAGCCATATTAGGCTAATTAGTTTGGCCAAATGTGATAGGATCTGCAGTTTCAGACTTTTTCTGTTTTATTACTGTGAAATACATCAACAAGAGATGGTTTACCGTTTCTCATAAATCAAGTTGGATTTTTTGAAACCGAATTATGAACACAAATTTCATCAATTGGTTTACCTTTGTTAAGGTTTAGCGTGTCGAAATTCAGGTTTCCTGGTACAATATATTAGTAAAGTTCTTTGTGAAAGAAAGGTCTGTGCCATATTGGGATTTATACACCTCAGTCATTTGCTATTACGAATGATAATCTCAGTAGGTAAATTTTCTCTGTTAGAATTGTGTAAATCAGTTCTCTGCTGTGTGCAAAATCAGAACGAAGATTTCCAAGGAGTCTTTTGCTGGCTGCATTTCTATAAATTCTGTAAACTTTATATCCTGGTACAAAGAAGTGGTTATTTTTGGGGGACGTAACGGACGGAAAAAAAAAAAACTGATTCCTGCATACCGTTGTTGTAGAAACGGTGATATAAGAACACGAAAAGGTCAGGCAAGCTGTATAATACTAGTACAGAATTTCCCAGAATCCACGATTTCTTTTGCTGTGCTAACTAACCCTTTCGATTCCGTTATTCATTTTCTAAAAGAAAAATGTAAATAATCGTTATTTCAGTATCTAGTATCGCTACTACTCCTGAATTTGACGTAAAACGCCATGCTCTGTCAGAATCTCCGTTGCCAAACTTGTCTTTAGTTACATGGCGCCTACAACTAACTCATCAGCTAAGTTGAGAGCACACCAGAGTTAAAACCTTTCTATAATATCTGACGCATGCATATATATATATATATATATATATATATATATATATATATATATATATATAGAGAGAGAGAGAGAGAGAGAGAGAGAGAGAGAGATTAAATGGTCAATGTGAGCTGAGATATTTTTCATTGCTAAAAGCAATTTGTTGCATATTGTGAATAAGACAAGTTTATAAAACTTCTGAGTGTTTGATCATGTGATTTAATTCGCCTTGCAGACATAAAGGTCAGCGTACTCGTTGGTATACAGTATATATTTCTGTTGAAAACGGGGTTATGGATTTAAGAAAACGTGAAATGTGTGACAGGAGAGTTTGAATTGTAGCATAAAATCGGGGACTTTGGAGTTATGAAAACGTTACATGTTTGACATGAGATGTTTTGAAGTATTGTAAAATCAAGGGCTTTGGACTTTAAAAAAAACCCCAACAAAACAAACAGTTAAATGTGTCACAGGAAAGTTTAAAGTACAATGTAAAGTCAGGGGCTTTGGACTCAAAGAAAATATGAAATGTGTAACAGGAGAGTTTCAAGTGTATTGTAAAATCTTGGTCTACATTAGAAAACGCGAAATGTGCGACAGGAGAGTTTAAAGCAGTGGCGTAGCGAGGGTACTTAGCGCCCGGGGACAAAACAAACTTGGCGCCGGCTTCGAGTGCATCTGAGATAACGAATAGTTGTATTTTCCTCATTTTGGCGCCCCTGGCACATGGCGCCCGGGGACAACTGTTCCACCCTGCCCTCCCCAAGCTACGCCACTGGTTTAAAAGGTTATTGTAAGATCGGGGGCTACATAAGAAAACGTGAAATGTGTGACAGGAGGGTTTAAAGAAGGGGTTGGCAACCTATTTTACATAGCGTGCCACTTTTTCCGGATTAATTACAAAATGAACGAGTGCGTCCAACCAGTAAGAGTGTAACTGTTAAAATCGAGATGCTTGGCTGCTCTTCGCGTGCCACACAAAACCTCTTGACGTGCCACTTTCTGGCACGCGTGCCGTAGGTTGCCGACCCCTGGTTTAAAGTGTATTGTAAAATCGGGGGCTACACAAGAAAACGTGAAATGTTTTACAGGAGATTATGAAGTGTATTGTAAAATCGGGGACTGCATAAGAAAACGTGGAACGTGTGACAGGAGAGTATGAAGTGTATTTCATGAAAATGGGACGCAAAAGATCGGTGTAATACATATTTCAAATGACTTTTTATGTTGCTAGAACTGCCACTCGGTTGGGCAAATTCCTGTCCTACCACCCAATTTGTTATAAATCCGAACCTATATAGTCTGACTATACCTCCCCGTTTGTTTGCACCCGACCCCCCACTAACGATTTAAATAATGGTAATATTTAATGTGATAAAATGTGCGCAGAACTTAGTCAATTCATTCATTGATTTATAATTTCTAACCTGAATGGGACCAGAGTGGCCCTAACAGTGGCGTTGTCAGCGTCCTTCACGCTTAACGGACTTTCCATTCCAACACTGCGCCATGTTGCGTACACTATGGGCAAGTTGATTTCCTCAGACAACATTGTGATGTAGTTCATCCTATTTGGTAACTGCCGGATAATTCTGTAAATTACCATTATGTTGACAGTTTAGAGTTATATCCTTTGCACACGTGTACATAGAAACTACACCGCTCGTTATATCCATGTGAAAGGCAAATTTGTAACTGGCATTATTTTCCTTTGCTTGATTCGACATTGTAAATATCGGAAGCAGACGACATACTGTTTTCCTTTTACGTACATACATGTGTAGTCGTGCATACACCCCTTCGCTGCAAAGGCACTTGTCCAGGACCTGTCCTTGCACGGAAAACTTCTGTTTGGAATTAAACGCGCAGACGATAACGACGTTAGGGTCCCACCTGGGAATAATCAGGTTTGAAATTATAAATCAATAAATGAACTAAGTTCTGTGCATCTTTATCTCATTTGTGCATTTCGTCATTTAAAGGGGGGGGGGGTTTACAAACAAACGGGGAGGTATATTCAGACTGAAAATCACACAGTTCATGTCGGCATTCAACACCGGCTATTTCAGTAATGAGTGTCATTTTTCAGAGCTTGATTCTACATATCTTTAAGCGGCAAGTAATCACTTCATTTGGATTCTTATACATCCACATTCCTTTGGAAGGTCATTATTTAGACGCCCCGAGAAGTGCATACTTCAAAATCAATGTCAAAGTACGTAGACATTTTTGAACGAAATGAACCTAAAAGTATGATCCAGTACAATTCGGATTGAATGTCGCGCGCTGTGATGTCACAATTAAATCTACGCATATCGATAAACAAATTCGTACTACCGTATATTGTGACGATTCAACTTGAAGTGCTTGTTTCTTGACCAAAGTTTAGTACATGGCCACGATTGTAAAAGACCGTAGAGATCGATAATTTTCGTCTGGAAGTTTCTTGATGACAGTTAAAATGCAGAACATTCAATAATCAGGATTTAATAGGCTTTGGTTAAGGAAAATTAATGTTAAATCTTAAAAGAACAATTTATATTTAATTTAAAATGAGTTAATGCGCATACATGACCCGTGTGACTTGTACTATAGATGGATTACTGAACTGATCAACGGTATACTGGAATACATGTATATGTTAACGCTAAAGTTGATTGAATGTTTGAGCGCTTGGCTGAGAGGTGACTTTGAATAGCTTAGCAACAATTGTATGTCAAAAGCTTTGGCCTATTCTGCAACAGGCACCATTTGTCTTTTGCTGGCTGCATTTCTATAAATCCTGTAAACTTTTATTTCCTGGTACAAAGAACTGTGTTATATTTGGGGAAAAAAAAAATCAGCTTAGGAATATATATATATATATATATATATATATATATATATATATATATATATATACCATTAAAGTTACTCTTTACTGACTATTGGATTATTGACGCAATTTATACGAAATTATTACACTAGTGAAACGTAGCATAAATACCTAATCTATGAATACGGTGTCATTTGACATGTGCAGTGTTGGTGTAGGTGATAGCAGACTTTATATACTGCTGGTTGTATTAGCACAACAATTATATACAATGCAACTGACTTTCTTTGTAGACAAATTTTTCCTGGCAATTATACGGTAAATAATCTGCCACTGTGCATCTACTTGTACGGGGAAATTTATTACTTGCGCTATGTTGGAAGTGTCACTATTCCAAATATCGTGAACATGGTTTTCGTACCGTTTCAAGCGTCTTGAAGTAATGTGAAACTCCCAGGGAAAATATCTTAGCAAGTCGGAATTCAAATGTATGTATGTATGTATGTATGTATGTATGTACGCATGTATGTATCTGTGTATGTATGTATGTATGTATGTATGTATGTTGTAGTACAAACAATTACATTGTGAAAATTAAAACTAAAATTTCACATATGTAATAATTTAGAATCGTAAATTAATGTTAAGAAGATAACCCACCCCCTGCAAATAAATATAAACATTCAGTACAAAAGAAAGATGAAAGATAAAGGATCAAGATGTTAGTATTCTGTAAAACATAAAAATAATAATTGTGCAATAGTATAAAGTCCTTGTGTTACGAGTCTATGCTCTTAAAATAAATAACAGAAAAGAGTGAAAAGCAACAAGCTTTGTAAAATTCAATTAATAATTTATTTCCCTAGAATGCAAAGTAAAAAGGTAATAAAAAGGAACTTACGGTATTACGAATCAAATCCCAAATAATAGTAGAATTACAGACTCAAGTCCTAATAATTAAAAGTCCTGAATAAAATTCAGCAGAGGTCCAAAATAAACCCCTGACAGAAGGAGATGATGCGTCTGTGGTAGCTTGTAGAGTGTTGATGTGTCAGCAGTCTATTGTTGAATCACAGTAATATAATTCCATGTTTCAATTCACTATAAATTCCTGTGAATGTCTCTGTCCAAGAACTTTATTTGTATTTCCAGAGAAAATAATCACTTGAATTCATTAATTGAAGAAAATAGATTCCAGCCCGAAATAATACTGGACACAACATATAATGCAATTGATTGTTCTAAAACTTAGAGCACGATGAATTTTCCTCTCAGTTACAAGATTATATGGTTCCCTACTTGACCTTAGGTCACAATTAGCATTTTCTATCAAAAACCGAAACTATTACCTAATGGAAAATAATCCTCTAGAATGATGTTTAAAATATAAAAACATTAGCTATTATTAGAAACTAGAACCTGGACTACGTCAAATACACTAAGGAATTTACAAAAAAAACCCCCAAAAAACAAAAAACAAACTAGACTTAGTCCCAAATAAACATATTTATTTCTATTAATAATAATTCTGATTTTAAGCCAATACACATAGAGAATATTTTAGCTATGTATTAGTTGTTTACAAAACAAATATCAGGTCAAGCAGAAATGAACTCAATTTTGGACAAGGTCAAGTCCAACATACAATGTTACATTACAATAGCATGTAACAAAAACAAATAATATAAACCCCTAACTAACAAGCAATGGAAATTAAATATACGTAACACTTTAAATCTATGTCAGAATTTGTTATTAAACTACATACGCCAATGATCATAGTCTTGTGACCTCTGCAACTGACCAATCAGACAGCGACTTGCATATTTCTGAAAGTGGGTCAGTCTTTGTTTTTCTTTTTATGCTCATTTTAAAAGGCTACCACATCATTACGCTCAACGACTGAATATGAATGATTATATAATGTTTGAACAATATTTTTCCTTTTACATCATTAAATTAAGACCTGTACATCTTTTTCTTGGTTTCATAAATTGTGGCAAAAATATTTGACAATATTAAATATGATTATGCTCCTTAGACAACTACATGTTAATTATAACATAATCCAACCCTGCAGTCAGAAATGTCAGGCAGAACTCACGATTACACTCATTACACCGATTACACTCATTATACCGATTACATTCATTACACCGATTACACTACCTATACCGATTACACTCATTACACCGATTACACTCATTATACCGACTACACCCATTATACCACTCATTATACCGATTACACTCATTATACCGATTACACTCGGGTGGCCTAGTGGTTAGAGCGTCCGAATCGGATGCGGGAGGTCGTGGGTTCGATCCCCGGCCGAGTCATACCAAAGACTTACAAAAATGGTACTAACAGCTGCCTCGCTTGGCGCTCAGCATTAAGAGGTTAGTGTTAGGACTGGTCGGCCTGGCGTCAGGATAATGCGACTGGGTGGGACATCATGCTACATGTCTGCGGCATGATGCCCCAGTGCTAGGCATCACAATAAACTGCCACACTGCAGACGTCGTAGCGATATAGCTGAAAAATTGTTAAAGCTACGTTAAAAATCCAAATCACACACTCACACACTCGATTAAACTCATTATACCGACAAAATATATTGTGGTTCAAGCCTTACACGTCATTACAATAAATTGTAACAGTATGATGCGGAAAATCATGCACTGCTGGAAACTGTAGTATAGGGCTATAATATATTTGTTTTATTTTAGGATAGCCTTTACATGGTCTATTTATCTTCTTTCCCCTGGTTTTCGTGCGAAAAATATTCAAAAATTAAAACAACAGTCATGGCAATGCCAATGTCTCAGAACGAACATCTTTGCTGGAATTTTTAATGTATGTTTAAAAAAGTTGTTTAATGGTCGCATTTGTTCAAGGTGACCAATTTTTGTTTAAATCTTAACAAGCCTAACTATTTTCTGTGTTCCTCATATGAAATTGGAAAACTGAATTACCACTTAAATAACAGAATGTGTTGATCCTAGAGTAATAGGGAGTGATTTCAGTTCTTGAGATTCTCAGAAACGCATGCAAGTATTGTCTTTTGCAGAAGGCACGTTTCTTAGAAGTGAGGCTTTCATGTCACAAAGTCAATGTATTCTTGCATTAACACTGTAATCGTCGAATATTTCTGGGATTTAATCATGAGCGTCTCTTAGTTAATTTATGAGTGACTAGATTCTGTGTATGACGCATAAGTATTTATTATACAGCTTTATCCTGCTTAAGAGTTCAATTGAATGTCCGTGATTCTGTTATCACCCTGAATTAGCATTTGTATGATTCTAGATTGCACATCATTACAAACGCAGCACTTTATTTTCCACGGAATCTAGAATCAACAGAGAGTAATGCATACAATAATCAACAGATTTTATGGCAGCTGAAAAATGCATCACTGCATAAAATTTAACTAATCTGAGTTGCACAGTCCCTGGTTCCGATAAGATGTGATGTCATGCTTTGTCAGCAGCGTCTCGAGATACGTAGTGTTGGTATTAACTTCTACATGTTGAAGTAGGCGAGTCGTGTAGAAAAGTTAGACTGGTCGGAAGTGATAGCTGATGAACTGGTTGGCTCTGAGGTCTTGATTGGTCGGAGGTGATAGCTGATGAACTGGTTGGTTCTGAGGTCTTGGTGATTTAGCTTTGTGAATATAAACCTAATGGAGTCTGGTAGAACCAGCGCATGCTACATCAGGCGTTCACAGTTCAATTAAGATGGTTGGTGTAAGGAACATGCACTTAACAGAAGTTAGTTTTTGTTTTTGTTTAAAATAAATGTTGGTTTCTCATCTCATAATTATCCAATAGCGGAGTTTAATCCACGTTTGGGAGGATCTCGTTCGATTCATTATGGAAATGATATTGAGGGGATCACCATTTTCACTCACACTGTTGATTTGATCACTCATTCTGGGTACCTTCATCAGCAGCACAGTTCTTTACCGATTCTGTTATTATAGTTTCCTTCGGTTCTTTTATGATTTTCTCTTTCTTTTGGAGCTGTATTTTTACGAGTCGGCATTTGCATTTAATAAAACCGCAGAATAAGTGTGCTTAGCCTGTAGAATGCTGATGGTGCTCCAATAGGGTCATAGAGTACATACTTCATAACTGCTTGGTGGCTCGTTTCGAACTCTTTGTTCTTGTGGGGTTGATAAAAGAGTATCTTGCCTTATTTCTGTGTGCAGTTCTTCAAATCTTATATTTTTTCCAAACAAATCGATTCAAATCTCAGTCTGAGGTGTTCAGATCTCAAACGTTGGACCAGTTGTTTAAGCAGTAACTATAACTCCTCATGGTACTACTTCGTATCCAACTCCATGTCCCACTACAACAATTCATCAAAAAGTTATCGTTGAACGTTACAGAAAATATATCAAACATAATATTAAGATAAGTGAAAAATTTTAAAATTATAAGTGAAACATTGTAAACGGGTTGTTGAACTTTTGAGATTTGTAACTGAAATTTTTTTTTTATCATCTACCACTAACAAATTTTATTATCTACCACTAGCAAATTTTTTCATCTACCACTAAATCTAGGAAAACAGGATGTTCAAGTAATTGGAATTAATGGGTTGCAAAAGAATAGAAAATATATGGAATAAAATCGTATCATGAGAAAAGGCGATAATACACAAAGGCAACAGATGCGAAACTATTGTTGCATGAATTGTGATATAAAAACTGTACCTAGTATGGGAATATTAAGCTTACATTATAGTTGACACCCTACTGTACTGACATTAGAGAGCTTATTTATTAAAGCAGAAAGTATTGAGACTGAAGCCTACAGTTTACTAGCTACACTACTGATATAGTAGGCAGTGAAACATTCAGTGAGATGTCAACGCCCGGGAAAGATATCTAGCAGAGATAACCAGTAAACATAAAACACTTAATCGACAAACGAGAAAATGCTTAGTGCACTCGAGAAATTACATAAAATTCAAACTCAAAACAACTATTCCATTGAAAATCTTTAGATGATTCGTAGTCTTACAAAAGAATACACGTATTGATCTCATTCACATATGCCAGTAAATAGCTAAGAAAAATAACAATTCTTTTAAATCCGAAATATTTCCAAAAGGCGGGCCATTGGCCCGAATATCTTTCACAACATCCCATTTAGCCATCACGCTGGCCTACGTGATAAGCGTCCAACATGTGATTAAATGTTCATAAATATAATTATGTTTGATATTCGAAATCAATTTGTGACAAATACAAGTTTTTGTATTTAAAAAATCCGAATAATTTTTTCATGAAAAATGTAAACATGCCTTTAATCTTATTAAATTCATAACAATATTACTCGTGAATTTCCGTACATTTCTTTATGGCGGAAACTACTAAAGTACCTAAACAGTGCAAAAGTACCGTAGTACGTACCACCGGAAAAATACTGCGGTAAAACTTATAATCATCTTGTGTCTGCTCTGACACCTGCGAAGTATGATACCACCAAGAATGTGTGGGTATGGTCGATGGAGTGTTCATGGCCTTGACCAATGTAAGTTTGGAGTGCTTCGAGTGTGGAGTTCCAAATTTTTAAACTGGAATATTTGACACAGCCCTCTCTGAATCCAGCAACAGCGACACCTGCCTCAGTAATTGTACCCAAAGAGACAGATTAGTTTCAGCAATCCAACGGCCACATCATCACAAAATAAACAATGCACAGCATCTACAGCAGATGTTCTACCTGGACAGAGATTCAATCTACTTTTGAGAACTCTTGTAAATTGTCGATCTATTAAAGGACCTAGGAAGAAGGAGCTGCTAGACAATATAATAGCATCAACGCAAGCAAACATTATTGGAAAAGAATCCTGACTAGACAAATGCGTGCTGTTTTTCCCGGTCAACTTCAAAGTCTATCGCAAAGACAGTACAGATGGTAGTGGAGTGGTGGTGTGTTTGTACTGGTCTCGGATTAGTACTCGAGTTGTGAACCCGAAGAGCTCATTGGAGATAGTAACTGTGAGATGGTATGGGCCATAGTCAAGATGAAAGGCTCATCCGATCTCAACGTTGAATCCTTCTACAAACTACCGTCCAAGACTGACCCAAGCTACTTAGAGCAATTCCAAATCTGTCTCTCATGGATTCTTCGGGGCTTACACTTATATCCGGGAGGCGACTTGAACATCCCAGACATAGAATGAAAAAGCCAGATCCCGGTGTCACATACTTAAACAACACCCAGTGCCAATAGCTACTAACGGTTATCAACGATGCCTACCTGGAGCAAGTTGTCGATGCACCTACAAGAATCAAAGAATATTCATCAAATATACTTGACCTCTTCTTTACTAACAGCAAGACATGCATCAATAAATGTGAAGTTATCCCAGGTATTGGTGACCACGAAGCAGTCTTTATTGAGCCTAGTTTATAGCCAGTGAAGGTAAAGAAGCCTCTTCGTCATGTTTACCTGTACAAGAAAGAAGACTGCAATCAAATTCGTGAAGAACTGCAATATTACTACGAACCCCTCACACAAGAGACGAAATATTATCTACATAAAGAACATGGGAAAGCTTCGAGAGGAAACTTAAGATATTAATGGACAAATATATCCCTTCCAAGTTCATCTCTGGAAAAAAATCGACAAGCCTTTTATAGATAAATCTGTGAAATTACAACAAAGAAGACACAGCACTCTTCACTCGACAGACCGTTACAGAAGGGCTAATGATAGGCGCTTGTATCTAGAGTGCAGAACTAAAGTCCAGCAACTGGAGAGACAAGCTTAATGGAGATATATAGAGAACCTCGTAAGAGATGCGGACCCAGACCAAGAACATCAACCCAACAAATACAAGCGGTTCTGGAAATACATAAAGTCCCTTAAAAAGGACGGCTGTGGTGTATCCCCCGTGAAAGAACGCGAGAATCTTTATTCGGAATCAAAGGACAGGGCCAACATACTGAATAGGCAATATCAATCCGTCTTCACCTAGGAAAATTAGAGTGATATCCCCTGCCCACAGTGAGAACCCTTCCCATCATGCTAAACATAACAGTCACCACAGAAGGTGTAGGAAGCTTACTAATGAAGCTAAACCCACAGAAGGCATGCGAACCAGTCCTTATACCAGCAAGGTACCGGAAAGAACTGGTGAAAGAGTGTGCTCCATTCTTGTGCCATATATGCCAGAAGTGCCTCTCTACAGGATTATTCAGTGCATTGTTGAAATAATGTGACAGCCACATTCGAGAATGGGAAAGATATAAAGCTGGCAATTACCACACCCATTTCCCTAACATGCACCTGTTGAAAGCTGCTAGAGCACATCATAGTTAGGAACATGATGCGCCACTTGGACGCACATCATATCCTTAGAAACTGTCAGCATGGCTTCTGCGCCAGGAGGAGCTGCGAGACTCAGCTACTAACACTGGTGGATGATCTGTTCAAAGGCCTAGACATGGAAACAAAACGACCTTATGGTCCTTGACTTCAATAAGGCCTTTGATCGTGGCCCCTACGAATGACGCCTTCAAAAATTTGACAATTGCGGACTTCGGGGTAACACTCTTTCATGGATCAGGGGGTTCCTGACAGATAGGTCGCAGAGAATTACAGTTCATGGAGCAATATCTAAGCCAGTTCCAGTCATCAGCGGTGTGCCTAAATGCTGGGACCCATCCTCTTCCTGGTCTTCATTAATGATCTTCAATCTACCGTTCAGTCCAACACGAGGTTGTTTGCAGATGACTATAGTCTATCGACAAATCAACGCTGAGAGCGACTGCAGGATCCTCCAAGATGACCTGGCTAAACTGGCAGAGTGGGAGAAATTATGGGGTATGGCCTTTCATCCAGAAAAAAATGTAGCATCCTTAAAGTATACAGGAAGAAATCTCCAATCATCTACAGTTATACGCTCAAGGGGCACATACTTCATACTGAGGATGTTACAAAGTACCTAGGAGTAGAACTATCCAAGGACCTGTCGTGGAAATACTATATTGACAAGATAGTTAAGAAAGGAACAGTACACTGGGGTTTCTTCGAATCAGTAGTGAGCAAATAAAAAGCGCGGCATACTTCTCTCTCTCATGAGACCAGGCCTCGAATACTTCTCAACCACCATACCAAGGATCAGATACACAAGCTGGAAATGGTACTGCGAATGGCTGCTAGACATATCATGTATAGGAATCTCAGCAGCGTCTTCGCAATGTTAGACCACCTGCAATGGGAATCTCTGGAATCCAGAATAAACAAGGCACAGTTGACTATGCTGTTTAGGATCGGCGACATTCCTGCTTCAAGCGGAACTAGAGCACACGACAAGTAATATCAGCACATATCTACCTCTACAAACAGCTATAAGTTCAGTTTCTTCCCCCGTACAATTGGCACTTGAAACTCCTTACCACACATGGTTGTAGAAGCTCCTGGCTTGGTATCCTTCAAAAATAACCCTCTAGGCCACAAGCCAGATACGAGTAGGACCTAAAGATTCCCAAAGCTAAGCGCGGCTGAAGTACACTTACTTCGCCGCCACGGTAGCCAGACAGATCTGGGATGAAGGGACGAAAACGTACCTTGAAAAAACTTTCCTGACTTCTTCCTTTACTAATTTCTATATCTATCTATCCCATTACTCTGTTCATTATTCTTTCTCCCGTGCACCACCGTCATGTATAGTCAACGGAGACTGCAACATATATATATATATATATATATATATATATATATATATATATATATATATATATGGCTGATTTGCTGACGTTCATGGGGGAGAAGGGGGGAGGGGGCATAGGACTGTAAGTGCGCACATTTTCAAGCCCAACGTGGTATTTATTCAGTGTCAGACATACATTTCAGCTTGTTGAGAGAGTATGCACAGGATGGGTTTCTTATATCATCCACAGATAACGATGCTGACTGCTGGTAGTGGGAGCAATTAGTATTTGGTACCGCTTTAGAGTCTAACGTTGGCACATGGTGAGCAAGACGGATAATTATCTAAAACTGCAACTACCTTTATGAGGATTTTGTTGTTGTTGTTTTGTTTTTGTTTTAAACGGTGACATCGCAATTTTCAAAAATATGAAGGAACAAAAATAAAAAAAAAAAAGAAAAGGAACATTTCGTCTGCAAGGCTATTTTACGCGGGGCCGGATCAGATTTCAAGTGTTAGGGGAGGGGTGGTGTTCAGAAATTTCAACAAGGCCATGACTTTAGTCGAAAGGGCACCAAAGCAAAACTCTATGTGTCTGTTTACTTAGAGCGTGCAAAATACCCAATAAACGTGTGCAAGAATAAAACGATCGTCAAAGTGACAAGTGACTGTACAGGGCCGGACGGGAGGTGGGGTGGAATTCAGGAATCCCCCAGGCTAACACTCACACTCGTACAGTCACTTGTCACTTGAAAATTAACCATCGTTTTATTCTTGCGCACATTTATTCGGTATTATGCACACTTTGAGTAAATAGGCAAACCGACTTTTGCTTTATGGTGCCCTTTCGAGGAAAAGTCAGGGTTTGCCCCCCCCCCCCATACTTGACCTAATCGGGCCCTGCTTTAAGTATTTTGGTGTGTACGTTGTTTTGTTTTGTTCTTTATTTGTTTGGTTGTTGTTTGTTTTTTTAACCTGGGGAAGGGGGCGTAAATCCTGGAAACCCCGCTCCCGTCCACGATCCTGCCCTGTCATGGTAGGATAAATCAGCACAACTATTTAAAAACTGGATACAGTGCATTTCTGTTTCAAATAATCTTCATCCTATAAAATATCAAGACAATACGATATTTGAACAGTGGAAATCGAATATTCCCACTCCAACAAGAAAACACTTTCGACCCAAAATTTGAGCCCTTTTCCTTGCTGCCAATCGGGCAGTCCAGGGCGGCTAATTTTATATTGTCCCCTCTACATCAGCAAGTCAAACTTAGAGATGCAAAACGGAATAATGGATTGCACGTGACTAAGAACAGATTTAAATTATAAACCTAATTGTACAACCTAGGTATCGCGCTCATGGATCTACACAATATTGGAGCAATTTAGCGGGTACGATAGCAACTGCTGCACCGTAAATGCGGACCGATTTTCAAACGTACCTAATGTTAAGGCATATCTGTTTTAGATTAGAATGGTTTATTATTGTTAGCAACGATTCCACTACTTAAACTGGCAATCTTCCAGGTATTTTGCAAAATACAGGTGAAATAAATGCTTGATAAAAGGCCAGGAAGATTTTGCAGCTGCTGAAAATGATCCATGCTTTTGCTCGAATATATTTTTGAATAACGCGTTTGGTCGAATACATTTTTGAAAATGAACATCATGGAGGGTAAACGTATGATCAGAATGTCTAAATATTGGGTAAAAAAATTCTGAAAATAAATAGAGGAATGGTGATATTAGTTTTTGCATTGTTGTTTGTGCCGATTTCTTTTCTTGTGTCTACCAAGGATATAAGTCCCGTATTACCGTATATATCATAAAATTAGCACATTTAGTATGACAAACATCGAATTTAAAAAACAAACAAACAGTGTAAATATTTACCAAGGATATCATTGTTTCATACTAAGCTCCAATTTTAAAAAAATTACTAGGCTAGACCCATGGTTTTATACTGGGTGAAAA
The DNA here is from genome assembly GCA_016617855.1 of Megalonaias nervosa. Classification (NCBI taxonomy): domain Eukaryota; kingdom Metazoa; phylum Mollusca; class Bivalvia; order Unionida; family Unionidae; genus Megalonaias; species Megalonaias nervosa. Next base: position 94,594 of record JAECUM010007611.1, on the reverse strand, counting down.
CCTATATCCTCACTGTTTAAAAAATACTTCCCTTTAAAAACAAAGCACTGGCATAGATTTTCCTAGAGTGATTCGGAATGAGGCAAATGCCCTTTATTTGGGGCAAAAACTGGATCAGTTGGGAAGAAAATTTAAGGTGTAAATTCTGCATGATTTTGAAATATTTTAAATTGGAATTTGTCCATTTGCATGTGGATTCAGGCCTGTGAGCACCCTCCCCCCCCCCCAATCACAGATGACAATTATAACTGATGTATTTGTCCATCTAAAAATCATTATGTTCTGTCCCTCTTTATTGATTAAGACATTCAGTATTTTTTTCTATTTGTTTGGTCTTAGCTGCACATTTAGACCCAGTATTTCTAGTCTTTCATCATTTTACTCCAGTCATCTGCGCATTTGTGTCAAACCAGCGTAACCAGGTTCAGTAAGTTGTCAAGCTTATATTAGGCTGTAAAAAGTGGAGACATGGGTCGAGCAATAGATTGCAAGTTATCAATGGGCAGGAATGACACTTGCATCACATGTTTTTGATGCCCAAGACTCTTCACATATTTTTGATGCCCCAAACTCTTGCTTCACATATTTCTGATGCCCCAAACTCTTGTTTCACATATACTTCTGATATCCAAGACTCTTGCTTCACATGTTTCTGATGCCCAAGACTCTTGCTTCACATGTTTCTGATGCCCATCACTCTTGCTTCACATATTTCTGATACCCAAGACTCTTGTTTCACATATTTCTGATGCCCAAGACTCTTGCTTCACATATTTCTGATGCCCAAGACTCTTGCTTCACATATTTCTGATGCCCAAGACTCTTGCTTCACATATTTATGATGCCCAAGACTCTTGCTTCACATATTTATGATGCCCAAGACTCTTGCTTCACATATTTATGATGCCCAAGAAACATTGTTACTATGAAAAAGAACAGTCAGACCCAGTGAATTCATCAAAACTGAGTTTTTGAGACAGGTGACTTTTTCATAGAGGTCGCCAGACTGGGCAAGCCATAGAGAAAAAAATTAAAAGATCAATATATAGTAAACAACACACATTTGATATACCAGTGTGTGTGTTTTCTTAATTTACCTATATCAGTAAAATGTTTTTCGAATGTTCAGCATTAATGACATAAGGAATATGATGTGCCAAACAACTGGGATCGTTTGCAGTGGCTGTTGACTGTATTAACCAAATGACTGCTGTGACATTCATATAGCATTCATATATGGACTGAGTCAGAAAATTATATTCAGATGACCACTCTTTATATAAAAAAAGTGACCATTTACATGCGTTAGACTCTAAATGTGGTAAGGTATGCTAATATAACAGGAAATTTCCACAAAGATTCTCTTTTTACCAGCAGCAGATGCAATCAATCTACATTTCCATAAAAATGCCCCATTTACCAGCAGATTAAATCTACAGTTCCACAAAATGCCTTTTTTACCAGCAGATACAGTCTACAGTTCCACAAGAATGCCCCTTTCACCAGCCGCAGACACAATCTACCATTCCACAAAAAGGCACCATTCATCAGCAGCAGACACAATCTACAATTCCACAAAAAGGCACCATTCACCAGCAGCAGCCACAATCTACAGTTCCTCAAAAATGCCTCATTTACCAGCAGCAGGTGCAGAATCCCACAAAAATGCCCCCTTTTACCAGCAGCAGGTGCAGAATCCCACAAAAATGACCCATTTACCAGCAGCAGGTGCAGAATCCCACAAAAATGCCCCTTTTACTAGCAGCAGATACAATCTGAGTTCCACAATACTGGGGAAACAATTTTGCAGGTGAGGTCAGCTTGATCTGGTTTTGGTATCTGAGACAGTCTGACCATGAAGCCCTGATTTGAGCAGGAGTTTAGCAGCCATCAGTGTTCGGTTTTATGAAAGCAGCATTACATCAAACAAGCCATCTGTTTGTCAACATTTTTATAGACATCCCATATCTCAAAAACAGGTTGTTCTTTGACTTTTGTACAGATAAAGGACCATCCTACACTGGATCAAAACAGCAGAATACATGTTTTTGAGGTCATCCCAATCAAGATGGCAGAGGGAGGAAAGAAAGGCACAATTAGATGGTGGTATATAACGTTGTAGGTTAAGTTATGTTCAAGTATGATCAAGGTTGGAATTTTGGAATGTCCAATAATAACAGAGGTGAAAAATAAACTTAAAATTCAGCAGACCAGCATTTTGCTGCAGAGTTCTGATTTTGTACAATATATACTTGCTTATATGTGGAGTCAAGCTGCAAAGTGCCCCAAGAAAGACTTGCCTTCGCATAATGCACAATCAGATCAGGGTCTGTGCAGTTTGTTAGGAGAAATCAGTAGAACAAAAAACAGACTCTGATCTGCTGTTGTATTATGCAATGGCAGATGAGTATTATTCTCTTGCATTTAAACTGGACATATAAGTGAGTACATATGGTATCTAATAATTTCATGAAGCAGTTGAAAAACACTCATACTACCATATTCAAGCAACACTGGTTAATGGAGGCCAGGTCTGAAATAATATGAAATATGTGCTCAGAATACATCCAGTAATTTCTTGAAATTGCACAGTCAAGCCTTAGTTTCTTGGAGCTTGCTTTCACTGTATAATTCACTAACCATTCCCTGCTTATGACTCATCCCCACTTACGACATGCATGCATGCAGGTTTGTACATAACAGAATCTTCTGCACAAGAATCTTTATTACATATATGTAAAGATGCATGTATAAAATTCTTTGACATATCTGGATTTTTCATATATCTTCACTACTGTTGATTGTTGCTTGTAAGTCCAACAGCATACAGTAGCCCCTGATCTGCCATCACATAATTCACTGCCAGATCAAGGTCTATGTTGTCTGTTCTACTGATTACTTTTTGCAAACTGCATAGACCCAGATTAGCTGGTACATTATTCAGTGGCAGATCTGGGTCTGTGTACTTTGCAGTTGGACTGCAGTTATAAGCAAGTATATAAGGTACTTCCTTGGCAGCCATGGTAGAGCATTACATATGTAATCCAAGGGTTCTGGGTTCCATACCCACCCAGACCAGCTGCCTTGATATGTTCTTGGGAAAGGCATTTAGTGTCCATTTTCTTGGCATGATAAAAACCTGCATGTGTTAAAAGTGCGATTAAAAAGCAACTAGATGTCTCAACCTCCATTGAAAGTATTGAATTGATTCACACCAACTTTACTGCATGTCATATTTTATCTTCAGGAAAACACATCAGCTAAAATCTTTTTGCACTGTATAACTTCATTACCAAATGTTTTGCTTCAGCAAACGTTTGATGCTGATGGATGGAAGCTGCCAGTTATTCAAAACATCACAGTTGTCTTCTTGTGGGCAGCGTAACCAAATTGTGAAGAAAATTATATATTTCCCACATGTTAAATATAAATAGAGGACCCAGGTTATTGACTACTTTATAATTTTTGTTAAAGTCAGATTGTGCTTTGCTGTAAGATGTAGTAAAGCATATCTTTATGACTCTTAACTAAATTTGTGCTAAATAATGTGTGTGTGTGTGTGTGATTTGGATTTTTAACATAGCTTTAAAAAAATTTCAGTCATATTGCTACAATGTCTACAGGGTGACAGTTTATGGTGATGTCTAGCACTGGGTAATCATGCTGCAGACATGTAGCATCATGTCCGTTATCCTGACACCATATTGACCAGTCCTAACACTAACCTCTTAATGCTGAGTGCCTAGCGAGGCAGCTGCTAGTACCATTTTTATATGTCTTTGGTATGTCTCGGCTGGGGTTCGAACCCATGACCTCACGCTTCAGAGGCATACATTCTAACAACTTGGCCACCAGAGCAGTATGTGCAACATAATGATACCATATTCCCTCGTTATAATACTTCCATTGGAAGCCATTGAATATACTGCCTTATAGTAAGACACCTTATAATGAATTACATTATACATATAATTTCACTACTATGTAATGAAATGGGATCCATTACCAGACATGCCTTGTAACAGAAACAGTGTTATAATGAAGGGCCTTATAACAGAAACAATGTTATAATGAAGGACGTGCTAACGGGAACTGTTAATGTTAAGGGCCTTGTAATAATGAAGGGCCTTATTACAGCAACTGTTATAACGAAGGGCCTTATTACAGGAACTGTTGTAATGAAGGGCCTTATAATAACAGGAACATAGTTTTAATGACGGGCCTTATAACAGGAACAGTGTTATAATGAAGGACATTATAACGGGAGGTGTTTTAATGAAAGGTGTTATAATGATGGAATGATGGAGTGCTGTACACAATTTGTGATTCTTGAAAATAATTCTTGTAACCACTGATGTCTTTAAAGCACGCCTGTTATTCTTTCAAACTGAATGCTACCAAATGGGCGTATACTCTAGGGTGCAAAAAATGACAATACCCAAATCAAAGATTTTGTTGCCTTTATTACCTGAGAATTGATTATCAGGTTTTTTGGTAAATCCAAACAAACATTACGTTCATATAGATAACAGACTCATTTAGAGATTTAGTTACTGTTACGTATCGGCTCGTTCAAAGTAACACAAAGAACGAGTGAAGACAACAAGCTTTGTAAATTTTAACAAAGATAATTTATTTCCCTAGAAAGCACGGTGAAAAGATAAATATGTGAAACAAGACTAACGATTTACGAAGATCCAAAAATATGTTCTAAATTTGTGAAAACACACAAGTCCTGTGAATAAACAGTTCTAAATTGATACAGTCTGAATCTCAGTTCCGTTCCAAGATGGCGGATGATGACGTCAGACGAAGGCTAACACAAAATGTCCAGAATGTTCACTGTAAAGCACAATTTGTATTGTTCTGTTCCGATTTAGAAATAATTTCATCAAATGTCTTTGTCCAAAGCCAGTAGTGTTGTTCTCCAGGGAAAATAATTACTTAGTAGATGAAATACAGCTACCACCACTAACAACACACATGTTGTTCCTAACACGTACGAATGAACAAACACCTCTTTCCAGCACAGGAATACCTTTTCCTTAAGGTATTAGAAACTCTGTAAGATGTTATGATGTGACTCAAGTATAACTGACTACGACTATGACCACGACTCTATGACTAAATATTTCTTACAGGTAACTGAGCATTTAAAACAAGCTAATGCGTCATTACATGTACACATGCACGGAGTGCACGTGTGATTTCGCAATCCATCTGGACATTACGAAAGCCTAAACAAGTATCATTTTGAAATAACGTGGTCACAGCCAATCATTTACATAGCTCTTTCTCACCGTTTACTTGATACGAAAAACCGTCATGAAAAAATCGTGCTTACACGAATCACATTTACGTTTTAAATAAATATGATGTTTCTAACAAACTATTAGACCTTGCTAACATAATCATCACCATAATAATAACTTTTAGTGATATAAAAATAAAATAAAAATGAAACAAAGAATTAGAAGAATTTAAATTTTAACACATATGTAATTTAACTACAGGGTCGTAACATTACTATATCATTTTTATGACTCCTGACAAATGTCAGTGACATTTTATAGTTGAAATAAATGATTTCTTCATTAAGTTGATTTAAGAAAGTTACTGACGAAAAACAATTTTAAAAAATTCATGTCAGTGATCATATATATGAAAGAAGTTCTACAAATCAGGTTATGTTAGCAGCTGTTGATCATGCCCATGAAAAAAGAAATTTTTTAGTCACATCGAGTCCTTCAGTCTGGACCAATGACAAATCCAGTTGACTGGATTTGTCATTGGTCCAGACCGATGATCATCAGCTGCTAAGGTAATAGACAAATGAGAAAACTGGTGGCTGATATATTGCATGTCTTTTATTTCTTGACTTTAGATTGAGAAGCTAAGTGAAACAGAAGATGTTCACAGTATTCTGAAGAAGATTGTCCATGATTGTGATGAGACCAGTCTGACATCCACCAAAAAGGAGCTTCAGCTTAGACTGGATCCATGGTCAGTCCAACGACTGTCCGAAATACTGGCAAGACTTAATAACTCCAGGCTCATTACAATGGCAACCGATACTGATGGGACCAAAAATGCCTCCTCTGCTACCTCGGTGAGTGTTATATTTATTCTTCTGCTACCTTGATGAGTGTTATATTTACTCCTCAGCCACCTTGGTGAGTGTTATATTTACTCCTCAGCCACCTTGGTGAGTGTTATATTTACTCCACTGCCACCTCGGTGAGTTATGTTTACTCTTCTGCTACCTTGGTGAGTGTTATATTTACTCAGCCACCTCAGTGAGTTTTATATTTACTCTTCTGCTATCTTGGTGAGTGTTATATTTACTCCTCTGTCACCTCTGTTTTATCTACACCTGTTAGCTCAGCGTTATATTTACTCCTCAGCCACCTCAGTGAGTGTTATAGTTACTCCTCTGCCACTTTGGTGAGTGTTACATTTTCTTACAAGGTCAAAGTCACAGAGACTATCACAAGAAAATCAGAAAATTTCAAAGCTGAAAATCTGTATGCTGTTAATCCAAAGAATTTCATGAAATTCAGTACAGATTTATATTGTACATGGTATGGTAATATTGTTTGTGGTGATAATGAATGTCAGGTTTGTAAACAAAATTTGACTTCTTGTGGCTTTTATCTTGGCCCCTTTTGGGATCAGGGACCTAGAATAGACCTAATGAGTTTTCCTTCATGTTGTAACAGGTGTCTAATGGAGGCAGCAGTTGCTGTGGCTCAGTGGTCAGCATAATGGACATGCTACTGAAATAGTACTGGTTCAGATTTGACCATTGGATCAGCCTGAATTGGTTACCATGGTGGGTCCATGAGCAAGTTACTCTGCTCCAATTACCTTGGCACCAAATAAATCTACTTGTGTTGCTATGGTGTGAAACACCAAACACCAATTAATCACCAAACTTAATTTTAGCAAGTTGGGTTATATAAACGTGATTCTACAGTACAGAAATACATGTGATTCAACAGGACAGAAATACATGTACCATTTTAAAGGCTTTCTACTACATGTACCATTTTATAGTTGAAATGTAACACTTTTTAAAATTCAAAGATTTTTTTTCTTCAAACATTTGAAAAACAAAACAGTAGTTTTATGCATTTTTTCAACATGTTACAGAAACCTGTTACAACCAGTCTGCTGTGGACTGGATCTGTACTACAATGGCCATGATGTGTGCCGAGTATCTGATTAAGAATTCTTTACACAATGGCTGACACAACAGGCTTTGAATTAATGATCATGAGAAATTTCCCATACTTAGAGTTTAAATATCTTCAGAATTCGAAATTTTCGGCAATATCACACTGCCTTCATCAGCGACTAATGTTGATCACGTGACCTGTAATGGTCATGTGATACAAGGAGACTGATGTAGATGGGTGGTAATTCAAGCCCCTCATCCCTGAATAGTGTTGGCCTCCTCTGTCATATTTTGATCACCTCCTTCACCTTTCTTTTCCATATATTGTCTTCTGACCATTATAGGTCATGTGATCAACATTCTGAAGATATTGATGCTCTGAGTATGGGAAATTACTAATGATCTTGAATTATCCAGAGCAAGGAAGCAACCTTTTCAGGCTTTAAATTGATTAACTTATTGTTGTAATTTGGAAACTTTTGGTCAAATGTGGGATACCTATTGAGGCATTCTAAGTTATCAAGGGATCAAAGCTGGTCATGATGGCTTGTGAGTCCTTAGTTACAAAATTGGCTAATCTTTTTGTATTGGGGAGATATAAAGGAGAGACCGACCAAAATATTATTTTGGTAGAAACACTTGTGCAAGAATTTTGCTTTTTTGGTCTTGTTTAATTGTTATTATGTTTTTCAAGATGTTTTAATAGGAATATTTAAGGGAAGCTAGGCATATTTTTTTTGGTGGTCAGTTTGTGCCAAAGTGCTGAAATATGTACTTTTTCTCCCAATGCTAAAAGAACTATAAGAAAATATTACAACATGTTCAACAGCATTTGGAATCAGAATTTAAGTTGGTGCAGGAGAGAAGCAAAGATCCCGAGTTTGCATTGTGTATTTCATGGGTTGCAAGAGAGTATATATGGGGGAAGAAATAATATTCATGTAACGTATTCAGATATTATTGCATATTGCAAATCTGGACATAAAAATCATCAAGACCTTGTTATAAAGCAGGGGTCTCAAACATGCAGCCGATAGGCTGCTTACGGCCTGCCAAGCCATATCCAGTGACCCACAAAATGATTGGTGACACAAGGTGTCATGAGAGATAAAAACAAAGGTGGTGCAGACCTTGGGCCATTGAAAATGCCCTCATGCAGCCCTCAGGGTGGTTTGAGTTTGAGACCCCTGTTATAAAGTGTGATACTCAAATAATAACGATGAATATCATAAGCGAACACCAGGCAGTAAATCTCTGAAGGAAACTAAAAATGCTTGTGGATTTATGCTTTGAGGTAATCCTGTGGGCATTTATTCCAGGCAGTTTTATAATGAAAGTTCACATATTAGTGAAATTTTTTTTATTTTAAACATAGAATATTTGTCTACTTCCATTGTGAGAAATTCACAATATGCCACCATAAGAAAAATATATCACTGATTGTTAGAAAACAGGGTGCAAACTTAGCTAACATTGTCACAATTACTGGAGATAAAGAAACATTTGGTGTAATGAAATTTTCAGAAAGATTTGTGTAACGCTGAACCCCTTTACTAAGTAGTAATTTTATAATTAAGTTTTCCTAAGATGGTACCCATTAAAAATGGGGTGGTGGTGAATAAAAACTATCAATTAATCTGTATCATTTTCTTACTGTCCTTGGAGGTGAACTGGCCTTTGCAGAATTTGTTTTAGACTGTGCCATTGATTGAGCCATTGCTTCTTATTTTGCTTCCCAAAGGGCACATAATAATGACACCAAAAACTAAAGATAAAATTATTATGGTTGATTTTAAACTGACTGAATTGAACTTATCCCAAGCTGGCTTACCGAAGGCAGTGCACTTATTTGCCAGAGAACAATAAGAAAATCAGTTTCATTGGTCGATTATATCTTTATGATTTAAGACAGTCAGCTTCAATAGTTGACTATGGTTTGATGATTTAAGGCAATCAACTTCATTGGTTGACTATGTCTTGATGATTTAAGACAATCAGTTTTATTGGTTGACTATTGGCTATGTCTTGGCGATTTTAACTTGCTCATGCACCAACTAAAAACATGATGATCATGGATGGAAAATGTAAAGAAGAGAAGAAGTCTTCCTCAAAATCACTACTGCATTAATTTCATAGTATGCAATAAGTATAGAATGTAGACTCATGTTCCAAATAAATTCTCGATGGGAATTTTTACTCAAGCATCAAACATTATAATCCAGGCATGGAAGCCTCAAATCATTAGAGGCTGATAAGGATATGAATTTGGATTTTATTGAGTAAACAAGAAACAGGTATGGATATTTGCAGCCCCTTTTGTTTTTGAATTGACTCCACTCTTTGACCTGGTAGGGATCCAAGGAACCCACTTTTTTCATTCCTGGAGTCATATATGTGACAGCCAGGACCCCGTATCAGTCAATTTCAGAACTGTAATTAGTAGCTTCTTAATTTTAATTAGTTAGCTTCTAAACCATTAGATTTTTTTTATCTACATAAATTGAATGTGCTTTAATAGACATGAAATTATTTGCCAAATGTATTCTCAATCATGACAAGGAACTTCAGACTCTTACACATTTTTTGCAACTTTTCTGTCCCATTTTGGGGCCTGGGTGACAGTGTGTGTTGCCTTGGTACTCTCATATGAAGATTTCTGTGCCATCTCCGAGTATGGTGGACACAAATATTTCTGTGCCATCTCCAAGTCAGGGAACATAACTTCACCAGCTTTGTAAAGTGATAGGCAATGAGGAATAATAAATTGTACTCTGCTACAAAATTTATGACAATAAAGTCTCTGGAAGTGCTGCTTAAACCACTTTTGACCCACAAGGCCTTCAGCATAGGTGTGTCTGTTAAAAAGAATCATTGCTTATATGCGGTGCTGTCTGTGTATGCATGGTGATATAATTTCTTCCTGTATATACTATCTTCAATTCTGCTTTGCATGAGACACACAGTGCAAACTCGGACTTTTGGTACAGCATGTGCACATTTAAACTCTGATTTCCAGACTTTTGAGCTTGTAATATTTCTTAGCCAGTATTTTTATTTAGCATTGGGAGGAAGTGCACCCTTCATAATTTTGACATGAATTGACCGAAAAATTATAAGATAAGACCTGCCCTTGTGTACTTGTCTTACAAAATAAAAATACTCAGGTGTTTGATCTGAAAATCATTTTGTGGTCTATATCCATTTTTTTTTTTATCCTACCTGTACCAAAGGTTGGTTGGGATTTATTTAAAGACTCAAAAGAAATAATGGACCACTTTTGGTCCCTTTATTACTTATAAGACCTCGAAAAAAAACACCCTGCCTTTGGCTCTAAAAGTAGGGTCCTGAGTTTACAGCTTGCAACGTACACATGTAAGCTGTTGTTTAAGAATTCTTGATCTGACTACCCATCATGCATCATTGCACCAATTGTTGCTCAGGTGGAACAGTTCCAGTCCCAAGGACACCAGCTCTGGCTGGTTTCTGTAATGCAGTGATGCAGAATATATGACCCACTGACACATTTTGTGTCTCCTGTGTTCTGTGTCCTTTATGCATGCTTGTTTATGCTGTTATTATAGACACAATATTTGCACTGCATCCTGCTTAGTTCCAGTCTAGGTTGATTTTAGCATATGTAAATTTTGGAGTTGTGCAACCTTTCTGTAATGTGTGGACAGAAAACATAAAAATGGCATTTGTTTCTCTCTTTTTTTCAATTTGTTTTAAAAATCTTTTAATTTTCAAAGCAGTAAGTTTAAGCTATAAAATGGTTTTGTGGTAGACAGCCTTTAAAACAGTATTGTTGTCCTACCACTGGTAGAATTACATGTATGTGGAATGAACTCTGTCTTTGGATGCTGAATGGTCAATTATGTACTTGACTATTTTGATAGCAAGGCTTGGACTCTAACTTGTACCATGCAACAATCTGGATTCTAAGTCCTGTCTTTAAACACATCTCTGCACAAATACACAGATAACTTTTATTACTTGAGAAATGAATTTAAATGACATACTTATCAGCAACTGCTTGTATGAATTATGCTTTCTTCTTTTCTTTCAGTCTGGCTGCTCTGAAGGAGAGAGCAGCCAGAAATCTCAGATGAAAATTGCCGAGCTGGAGTTGGCACTTAAAGCCTCAATTTCACAGGACAACTCTCAGCTGGTGAGTCTCATTACACACCTAACTTCCTCTAGAAAATACCAATGAACCTAAAACCATAATTGCTAATCCTTTTACAAAATAAAGCTTTTACATACCCATTAATCATGGTCATGCTACGAGGCAAAGTGGGAGACTAAGTCATGGAAAAATACTTTGACTTCTTCTATATGGAAAGTGAAAGTGACTGCTGTTTTAGATGTTCACTAAGTGACAGTAATTTATAGCTTTTGAGACGCTTCTTTAACCTAGCCAAGTAGTTGGAGTGTTGTAGCCCCAGGCAAAATCTATTGCAGCCTTTTCAGATGTAAATATCAATTTTGGGCTAGCAAAACAAACTTGTACACATTCACAGGCATGTATTTTAAAAGATGATTTATCATTAAAGTGCTTATTAATGGAATGTACAAGTATCATTGACAGGAAATAAATGGACACTCTTCCAAATATGGCCACGTTTATGTTTTATGTACACCCTTCTTGGTCATTGTACCAAGCCCTTCATTATGTTTTCTTTTTCAACAAAGATTGCTGGAAAGATTCTTTAAAAATCCCAGTGGTTTTTCTGGGACCAAATGTCTTATAAAATTTTCAATAATTTTGAAAAATATATCTGGAAGGCCTGCAGCATTGTTTTACCACCCCACCCCACCACCCCCACCCCCTGCTGAAATTCAAGATCACTACAGCACTAAATAACTTATATGTATTGCAGTGCCATACAACACCAAACCAAACAAGAATATAAAAAACCCAGTTTCTGCATTCACAGAAATGAAACATTCATTGGATTTTAATCTGATTATAATCAGATCTGTGCTATTCTACCTGAAGATTTGACAGTGACAGCTTAGGGTCATGTTCTAGTGACCTTTGAACTAGCCCATGGAAATGCAGCTTTCAGAAATCTGAAAGTGAATCAAACCATGTGGCACACATTGATGCCCTTTAGCTATGCTGCTGAGACATTCTCCCAAATGCTAAGATGTAAGACTTCATCTGATTGGCTGATAAAATTAGAGATTATGGTAATAACATAGGTCACCAGAACATGATCCCTAATCAGATGCTGTCAGATCTTCATGTGGGACAGTGGAGATCTGATTTTAATCAGATTGGATTTAACTAATGTGCTTCATTTAATTCATCTACACTCTATTAATCCAGTGAGAGATTTAGGATTATGAGGCATTAAAACCAGGACTCGGAAGTCATAAAGAGCCCTACAGTGTGTGTGTTTGTTTTGGATTTTTAACATAGCTTTGAAAAATTTTCAGTCATGTTGCTATGATGTCTGCGGAGTGGCAGTTATAGTGATGTCTTGCACTGGGGCATCATGCTGCAGACATGTAGCATGATGTCCCACCCAGTCATATTATCCTGACACCAGGCTGACGAGTCTTAACACTAACCTCTTAATGCTGAACACCAAGCAAGACAGCTGCTAGTACCATTTTATGTCTTTGGTATGACTCAGCTGGGGTTCGAACCTGTGACCTCCTCAATCTAAGGTGGATGCTCTAACCACTAGGTGACTGGAGCAGTCAGAGTCCTAAAGAGATGAAATCATATTGAGAAAACTGATATTGTTTTGAAGAAAGAAAATGAAAATTGGACTTACTGAAGGGATCTACATTTCTGACTGCCATAAATTACTTCATTTATCACAGACATTACTGAAGCCTAAAGATAAATTCTTCATTCCATGAAGAGCTTCAAAGTTAGAGACACCTTCTCATTCCTTGCATTTGCTGTCAAATATAACCTGGATCTATTGAAATGGCTCTGAGTACGCAGAAGTTCCCATTTGCAAATATCCCATATACCTCGATAGTAATTATCATTTTTGTTATCACAAGGCTGCAGAAGCTATATATATATCTAAATCTAGATTAATCATATATTTGAATATTCAACATTTCTTACAGTAATTTATCCATCAGTAAAATTCTGAGATACATATGAAGATACATATATTGATTTGCTTTTACTTCACAACTACCACTCCAGTGGCCTAAGTGATTAGAACATCCGCTTCCAGTGCAGGAGTTCACGGGTTCAAACCCTGGCTGAGTCATACCAAAGACTTTTCAAAAATGGTACCAGCAGCTGCCTTGCTTGGCAGTCTGCGGCATGATGCCCAAGTGCTAGACATCACTACAAACTGCCACACTACAGTACAGATATTGTAGCAATATGACTGAAAAAGTATGTTAAAAATGTCCAAAACACACGTGTACACATTTCAAAACTTCTTATATTGGAGGATTAGATCTTTTGTAATCGTGTTGTCCATTAAGTAGTCTCCACAGAATGAAAATTTGAATAATAACTTCTATATTTTGTAGTAGTTTCAGTTCCTTACAGAACAAAAATATGTTTTTTAAATTTTTGATATTTTTGTAAGATGAGAAATATTTTTATAATGTGTAGAAATCAGTGTGTGGTTTTGAAGTTGAAAGTAATTAATGGCTGCTTATTGTATCCTGAAATTAAACCATTTTTAAACACTAATAGAAATGTTCACTGGATAAATAGAATGACAGATGATCAAAGCCTGAAATCAAATCATTTTAAACACTAATAGAAATGTTCACTGGATAAAGAGAATGACAGATGATCAAATCCTGAAATCAAATCATTTTAAAACACTAATAGTAATAGAAATTTTCACTGGATAAATAGAATGATAGATGATCTAATCCTGAAATCAAATCATTTTTAAACAATAATAGAAATTTTCACTGGATAAATAGAATGAGAGATGATCAAATCCTGAAATCAAATCATTTTAATGGACTGTAACAGAAATTTTCACTGCATAAACGGAATGACACATGATCTAATGAGCAAGCAATTCATTTTAATTTTGTAATGGGGAGTAAAATAGTGTTGGAAGCTGGAATATGAGAGAAACACTGTTTATTTTTTTAGCAGTGTGATGATACAAAGTCCATAAATAGAAAAGGGGAATTCCATGAGAAACATGATGACAGAATAACAACTTTTTTCCAAAGCTTGTCAGTTGCAAGTGAGTGAACATATTTTGGAAAATTTATGATATATTTCTGTGGCAGTGATGATTAAAAGCATTGGACATTTTTAAATTCGATAATTGTCTGCAGAGGAAACATATGGTGAGTGCTGCAACTGTTTTCCTCAAGTTGGTTTCTCCCCACCACACATGTATCAGGACATTGTAAAGAAAGAATTTTTGGTGATTTTGGTCTTCATGGTTTTTATGGTGCAAGTGTTATTTCAGCCATGCTTCTTTCTGAAATGTCGAGATTTTTATCTTGTAGATATTTTTTAAGATGTTAGTCACATCCTACATTCATATCAAAAGCACCATCTCTACTCACTTATAAGTCAAGTCGAACTGAAAACAACAAAGATCCTGATCTGTCGTAGCACAATGAGCATGCAGATCAGGGTGTATGTTACTTCTTCTACTGATTACTCCTAACAAACTATACAGACCCTGATCTGCCGACACGTTATGCAAGAGCATTTCTGGGTCTGTGCAGTTGCAATTGGACTCATAAGCAAGTATATACAGTGTTGGTATAAATCAGCTCCCTCGGGGCAGAGCTTGAAGCTGTCGGTGCAAAATAAGGCAAAATTAGTAACTTTAACACGTTGCATTCCTGGACATTTTTCGATTATCCCTACCCATCAAAGTCAGCTGGGGCCTTTGTTCTTTTGTTTTACTTCTATCCATTTGTCTGTCTGCTGCCTATCTATCTCTTTTCTGTCTCCAGAGAAGAACTCCAAAATTGGTCAAGATATCTCTTTTTAAATGATACACATATTAGACTAGAGGTCCTAACAAGCCTTGTAGCTATTAAAATTTCTTCACTTTTCAATGTTTTTCAAATTTTTTTGCATCCATTTATCTCCGCATTGATCCATTGATTATCCATATTTTCGTTTACTGGATGAAACTACAGGGTGGTTTAACATCTTACATCCTTCCATCATACACTTTCATTTCTGGAGCAAAAATAAAAAACCGTTGAAGTGTGTGTGTGTGATTTGGATTTTTAATGTAGCTTTAACAATTTTTCAGTCATTATTTATGATGTGTGCAGTGTGACAGTTTATAGTGATGTTTAGTACTGGGGCATCATGCCGCAGACATGTAGCATGATGTTCCACCCAGTCACATTATCCTGACACCAGGCCAACCAGTCCTAGCACAAACCTCTTAATGCTGAGCGCCAAGCAAGGCAGCTGTTAGTACCATTTTTAAAAGTCTTTGGTATGTCTCGGCCGGGGTTCAAACCCATGACCTCCTGCATCCGAGGCGGATGCCCTGCCACTAAGCCACCAGAGCGATTGAAGAAAAAAAAAAACAGTTGAAGAGATGATTACGATGGAGCAGAGGATATTGATGATACATCCTTTTTCTTGTAATTGTTTTGCAGATAAGAAAGCTGAGAGACCTGGAACAAAAATGTAAATCTCTTCAGGAAAAGAACAAAAAATTCCTGGAGAAGAACATGGAGTTGACTACAGCAAACAGGAATTTGAGGGATAACATCAAGAAAGTGGATGAAGAAAACAAGAAACTGGTGAGACAAATATTTTTAAGTCTACCTACAAATAATTTATACATTCCCATCTATAGTCCAGGATTTTTATAAATGACCTAATGGTAAACTGAGAGTTTCACAAAAGTGGTATACTTTATCTTTCCATGTTCATGTAAATATGGCATAGATGTGCTTAAATTTCAGTGAGTCCTTGCTAAAACAAACACACTGTATGTACTGGTTTATAAGTCAAGTCAAACTTCAAACAAGAAAGATCCTTGTCTGCCATAGGATGATGCACCTGCAGATCAGAGTCTATGTTGTTTCTTCTACTTATTACTCTTAACAAACTACACAGACCCAGATTTGCTAGCACATTATGCAACAGCAGATCTAAGTCTGTGCAGTTTACAGTTGGACTCAACTTACAAGCAAGTATATATGGTAGCCATTTTGATAACTGATTGCCAGGTGCACTGAAGAACTTCATTATACCATTGAACCCAAATAAAAATATAAACCTTATTTTATGGACAATAGAACTGATAATGAGAGGTCTGAGGGCAGCCTGGGAGGTAATGGAAGTGGTAAGGCAGCATGGTAGGTATGAGAGGTGGGAGAGTGGCCTTGGAGGTTATGAGAAGTGGTAAGGCAGCATGGGAGATATGAGAGGTGGGAGAGAAGCCTGGGAGGTAATGGGATGTAGCAAAGCAGCATGAGAGGTATGGGAGGTGGGAGAGCAGCCAGGGAGATCAGTCTGGGTGGCATGGGAGACAGGAAGACATCCTAAGAGGTAATGTGAGGTGGGAGAGCAGCCTGAGAGGTAATTGGAGGTGGGAGGGTAGCCAGAGAAGTAATGGAAGGTTGCAGGACAGCCTGAGAGGTAATGAGAGGTGGGAGCACAGCCTGATAGTTTTAGTGGGGGAGGGGTTTATCTTGAGGTATTGATTCATCCTATTAGAGTCAAATTATGGAAAATAATGGGTGTATCTCGCTTCATTATTTATTACATTGCAGGCTATGACAATACACTGAGTTAGCTGTGCCTAGTTTTTTTGTAACAGTTATTTACTATTTTATCCATTTGACAAATAATTATCAACCTGTTTTCATGCATCCATATCCCCACCCAACCCTCCAGGGCAGGCATATATGCAACCAGTTTGCTGTGGGTTGCATCCCATGTTGGTGAAGGGAGGAGAGGCTGGGTTGTTGCCATTCCAAAATAGCACACTACTTAGCCTTAAATTTAGTCCAGACCTGTAACAGGGTTATTTATTTAATTATCCATTTGACACATAATTATCAATCTGTTTTCACGTACACTTCGATTATCTGTCAGGGTGCGGGACCGAGGCCATGATGGATATGGGAATAGATGGATAATAGAATATGTACATTAAAAGTACTATACAGTCAACCAGATCATCAGAAAATCATAATATCTACATATGTACATGTACCTGTTTTTAATATTTTTATGTACAATGCCCTGGCAGTTAACAGACCAACGGTTAATTGGGTGCCAGATAATCGAAGTTTTACTGTACTCATATCCTGTTAAAAGTTGTTAGACACTCCCCACGCACCCCTCCGGGGCAGGCATGGAGACAAACCAGTTTGCTGTGGGTTGGATCCCATGTTGATTAAGGGAGGAGAGGCTGGGTTGTTGCAATTCCAATATAGCAAACTACTTTAGCCTTAAATTCAGTCCAGATCTGGAGTCAAAGAGGCCTTGTCTAATGTATAGTAATGCCAAGCTTTGGAGACTTTGTCAGCTTCAGTTTCCATATCTCCCCTCCCCACCATACTCTTTTAGGTCACAATGATGACTTTGAGAAACCTGTACTGCTATGTTGGAACCTGGCAAAGGACATGGCCTCTCGCAGCACTACTAGCAAGGGCTAGCGGAGTTAGGATTTATGTTATATTTGAGTTGATCATCCAGTGCAACCCAGACATAAAAAATGCAAATATTAGCATAAATCGATGTCCCCTTGATTTCCGAGGCAGTTGGATAGCAAAGACAACAAAATTATATTCTTTTGTTGTGGTTTGAAACAGGGACCAATGATTCTGAGGAAGAAACTGTTCTGATTCGGGACAATTGAATCATCATAGAAACAAACCAAAAGATGAGAACTAAAAGAGAATAAAGCTGTCCATGTTATTGAAAAAACCCTTAGTGGAAGCAAGAGAAGGAAATGCAGTGGGTTAAACGTGACATATACCTGACCTTCCCTGGGCTCAGAAGCTCTGTTGAAGCAACAACTCCACTTAGCACTGCTGGCAAATCAGACACAATTGTGGCTCAAGCTGAGACCAAGTCTTCCACAAGCTCTCTGTGAACCCAGACCGGGTAAGACCAGTCTTGGTACCTCCCAAGCCCATGAGGGCAGCTACCCAAACTGAGAGCAAAGCAGATTACTCAAGTAGTCAGCGTAATTGTATGACAGATGAGAAACCCAACCATTTTTGTGAAAACTGGTTAGATCCAACCCAATAAAAGAACAGACAACTGCTGTCCTCAGTGGACAATGTACAATCTATATTTACTTATGAGTCTAACTGCAAATTGCACATACCCAGATCTGCCATTGCATAATGCAGTAGTAGATCTGGATCTGTGCAGTTTGTTAGGAGTAACCACCAGATCAAACAACATAGACCCTGATCTGTAGGTGAATTAGGCTATGGAAGATCAGAATCTTTGTTGTTTGAAGTTTGACTAAACTTATAAATGAGTATATTTAGTAACATTGTCACAAAATAAGAAACCCAGCACCAGCAAAAATTGATTTCACTTGGATTTCTGTTTACTTCCAGTTTTCAGGTGCCGATAACCCTGTTCGAGGATTGAATAATCTTCATATATTAACACTAGTTTTTGCTACCTTACTCCACTGAATCCATTGTCAATATCCTAATAGGTGAGCTTTGAATAAACTCCATGTTCTAGCACTATTTTTAGCTATGTTACTCTCCGGTGTCCATTGCTGATATCCTACTAGGTGAGTCTTGTATAAACACTGCATGACTGATATACCTTGCTCCACTGTGTGACTACAAGTCAATTCTGATATCTTTCTGGATGAGCACTTTCAGGTTGTTATGTATATTTAATTTGCAGTGTTTGTTAGTTAGATTTTCATTTATTTTTTATTTCATTATCTTCGATTGGACAGTATATTGGACTCAACATTGTCCAAAATCAAGTTTATTTTCTACTTGATCTGAATTATTGATGTCTTTTCTTTTATTCTGTAAACAACTAATACATAGCTAAAATATTCTCTTTGTGTATGGGTTTAATATCAGGATTATTATTAATAGAAATAAATATGTTTATTTGGGTCTGGGTCTAGGTTATTGGAATTCCCCTACAATTTACCTGGCATACCTGACATAGTCCAGGTTATATATTTTCATTTTAGTAACAGATGTTCTAATAATAATTAACATTTTATTTTGTAGACATTAAGAAGTTTCTAGAAGGTTATTTTCCATTAGGCAATTGTTCTTAGAAAATGCTAATTGTGATCTGAGGTCAAGAAAATGACTATTTAATCTGTCACTGGAAAGATTATTCATTTGTGCTTTAACATCCAAGCAGAATCAAGTTATTGTTGTGTACAGTATTTCAGATGAAGATTTCTTCCTGGATTATATTATTGTGTTTCAACAAAAGACTGTTGGTATAACCACATGATACAGGCTGCGACAGGGATATCAACACCTTCAGCATTGGACTTAATTAGGATTCCTACTAATGTTTATTCAGAACTTTCATTATTAGGACTGTAATTCTAAGATTATTTTGGGATTAAATTCCCAGTACCAGTTCTTGTTTTCATTTTCACTTTATATCCTAGAGAAATAAATTATTTGCTGAATTTTACGAAGCTTGTTGCTTTTCACTCTTTTCTGTTTCTTATTTTAAGAGCATAGACTCATAATACAGGTCTCACACTACTATGAACATCATAACACACTGGTGCCCAATGTGCTTGCAAATCAGAATGTGTCTTGTTTTCTTTTATTCTGAATGATTTGATGTGCACTGCTTAGACCAGTGGCAGTGCTATATGCTCTGTCAGATGTGAATCGACGTTGTTGGCAGTCACATCTGTTTTACTGCCCTTTAGTGGAAATGAGATGTTCAGTTACTCTGGCACTTTCAACATCAGCCACTGACTCTCCAAAAAACTGAATGTGACTCCTGGATTTGACACCTGAGGGGTCAGTTGATTCCCATTGTTTAACTGAATCTGACATCTGGATTTGACAGCTGAGGGTCAGGTGATTCCAATATGAAATTGCTAGTGGGAGCTCTGCTTGTTTCAGCATGACAACATGACAAGTTTATTGCTGTTACCATTGCTGTGTCAGGATATAGAAATGAGATAATAATGGTGGTGGTGGTGGTGATGGTGGTAATAATGAAGATGATGGTGATGATGATGATAATTACAATTATGGCAAAGATGAAGATACAAGTGGTAGTAGTGGTGGTGGTAATGATGATGATGATGGTAATAATGAAGATGATGGTGGTGGTAATGATGATGCTGGTGGTGTTATTAATGAAAATGATTTTAGTAGCAGTAATGATGAAGATGGTGGTGGTGGTGGTGGTAATGGAGGTGATAATGATCATTTTGATGATAGTAGTGTTGTTGATGAATATGATGACCAAGGTGATGAGGGTGTTGATAGTAATGAGGATGACAGCAATGATGACAATTAACAATGATGATAATAATAGTAGTTTTGTTATAAGCAACCATGACAGCTAATGTTCAAATTGTACTTTCAGCAAGAGCTACGAGAACAGAATAAGCGTAAAGCTACACAACTGTCACGACAGCTAAGTCAAGAAAGACTGGAAAAAGGAACTCTAGAACTTCAGTTGCAAGAGCTAGATAGTATTCATCACCAATTTGCAGAACAGACAAAATCCATTGCCGCTCTCAAACAGACCATTGCTGTAAGATCAAGAACAGAAATGACATCAACATAATATTGTGTTCAAACTTTATATTTTGAATACATCAGTTATGTACAATTCAGTATCATATCCAATATGCATATATATCGATACATGTACATTTGGGTATCATATCCATATGTATTGATACATTTACATTTGGGTGTCATATCTATATGCATTGATTTTGGGTGTCATATCTATATGTATTGATACATTTACATTTGGGTGTCATATCTATATGTATTGATTTTGGGTATCATATCTATATGTATTGATACATTTACATTTGGGTGTCATATCTATATGTATTGATTTTGGGTATCATATCTATATGTATTGATACATTTACATTTGGGTATCATATCTATATGTATTGATACATTTACATTTGGGTATCATATCTATATGTATTGATACATTTACATTTGGGTATCATATCTATATGTATTGATACATTTACATTTGGGTATCATATCTATATGTTGTTGTTGTTGTTGTTGTTGTTGTTGTTGTTGTTGTGGGGCTTAACGCCATTTTTCAGCACACGGTAGGCTATACATGGCGGCCAGTATTAATGGTGGAGGAAGAAACCGGGAAATCCCTGGAAAGAACCACCGACCCACGAGAAGCTACTGGCAAGCTTTCTCACATATCCACATTCGCCGAATCCTAGACTCGAACCCACGCAGACAGAGGTGAGATGGCAGTGATCCGTAACGGAGAGCGCTTTAGACCACTCGGCCACTCGGGGCCCCATATCTATATGTATTGATATATTTACATTTGAGCACAATAGTAGTCTCTTGGTTGATTTTAATGAAACTTTGCATTTATTCAAAGAAAGTAAATTTATTAACAAAATGACAGGAAAGAACATTTTGCAAATGGATAGGGAAAATATGTGATATGATTACGATCTCAGTTCAGCACAAATCTGAGAGTGAATGAAATATTTTACTGTATTTTCTGTATGTGTTCAGATGCAATATGTTTTGGGAAATTATTAAATTCCCCATTGTATCCCATAAACAGTGCATCAAATCCTATTGTATCCCATTAAATTCCCCATTGTATCCCATAAACAGTGCATCAAATCCTATTGTATCCCATTAAATTCCCCATTGTATCCCATAAACAGTGCATCAAATCCTATTGTACCCCATTAAATTCCCCATTGTATCCCATAAACAGTGCATCAAATCCTATTGTATCCCATTAAATTCCCCATTGTATCCCATAAACAGTGCATCAAATCCTATTGTATCCCATTAAATTCCCCATATTATTCAATTAAACAATGCATCAAAGCTTATTTTATCCCATTACATTCCCGATTGTATCCCATTAAATTCCTTATGATATCCCTTTAACCAGTGCATCAAAGCCTATTGCATCCCATTAATCAATGCTTCAACTTAGGGTCAGTACAGATTAGAAAATTCCAGGGAATATGGAAACAAAACTGTATTTGTTGGCAGTATTATTTGCAGTGGGTTTATTTTGTTTTTGTCCTGCAGGTAATTAATCAGTTCTTTACTTGACAAACAAGTGAAACTTGAAAGAAAGAAAAAGAAAAGAAAGACAATGAACAGGTCATGTTTGTTTTAGATTCTTAACATTTTATTCACTCTCATCATAGCTTCAGAGGGGGCCTCAGGTGGTCGAGTGATCTAAAGTACTCACCTTTATTGATGACTGAGATCTTTATTTTGTCTGCATTGGTTTGATTCTCAGGCTCAGCAAATGTGGGTATGTGAGAAAATTTGCCAATAGCTTCCTGTAGGTACGTGGTTCTTATTTGGGTTTTTCCCGCCTTCTTCTGCCACCATTTATACTGGCCACCATGTATAGCCTGTCATGTGCTGAAAAACGATATTAAATACAAAACAACAAAGCACATCAGTGCTTCAGAGTGCAACTAAAATGGTCACATTTGCAACTGAAATGTGCAAATTAGCAGGCGAAAATTGTCAATTGGACACCCTTCAGAATAAAAATATGGAAACCAGAATATGATCTCAGCACATTGCAGTTACAAGAATATACCACATTTTACACTAAAAACATTTGGAAGATGCAATTTAGCAAGCAGCATAATTCCTTTTTCATTGTGAGACTGCCAGTTCATTCATGAAGTTGCCATATTTATGGGTAGATTGCCTGACTTGCAGTGACCAGCTTAAAACATGACCTGTGCAGTCAACCTTTGCGATTGCCATGGATCTAAAACAAATGCAGACATGGAGACAAAAATATACTATTTTGATGGCATTAATGATAGTCAAAGTAACCTAGACATAGATGTGGCTAAAACTTGATTGACATAAACTTTCATCAGAAGAAAATACAGGTTAAGGACCTTTCGAATGTACTTGTATGGTTTAGTGAACTCCAAATAATGAATTTTAATTTTTGCCTGAGGTTGAAGCAGATGATGACATTTCTGTCAGACTGGTCTAGGAACTTATGCTTTTTGTTAGAAATCCCCTTTAGTATGCCATTAGTAAAAGATTTGCTTTATTAATTTTCTACCATTAATTTCCCTTTAAACTGATTTCTGTTCTCAACATCTAAGGCAGTGGTTATCCAAATCTTGTTACTACAGTGGATGACACTTGCAGCTTTTTAAGTGTTCTGTGGGTTGTACACATACACACACAATAGGCCACACTTGCAGCTCTCAGAGTGTTCTGTGGGTCGCACACACAATTGCAGCTATCAATGTGTTCTGTAGGTTGCACACCCACAGTAGGCCACACTTGCAACTCTCAATGTTTTCTGTAAGTTGCACACACAGAGTTGGCCACACTTGCAGCTCTCAATGTGTTGTAGGTTGCACACACACAGTAGGCCACACTTGCAGTTCTCAATGTTTTCTGTAAGTTGCACACACAGAGTAGGCCACACTTGCAGCCCTCATTGACTTCTGTTAGGTTGTACACACAGTAGGACACACTTGCAGCTCTCAATGTGTTCTGTAGGTTGCACTCACACACAGTAGGCCACACTTGCAGCTCTCAATGTTTTCTGTAAGTTGCACACACAGAGTAGGCCACACTTGCAGCTCTAAATTTGTTTTCTGTAAGTTGCACACACAGAGTAGTCCACACTTGCATCTCTATGTGTTCTGTAAGTTGCACACACAGAGTAGGCCACACTTGCAGCTCTCAGTGTGTTCTATAGGTTGCACACACTATAGGCCACACTTGCATCTCTATGTGTTCTGTAAGTTGCACACACAGAGTAGGCCACACTTGCAGCTCTCTGTGTGTTCTGTAAGTTACACACAGGGTAGACTTGCAGCTTTTGAAGTGTTCAGTGGGTTGCACACACACTTGCAGCTTTCAGTGTGTTCTGTGGGTTGCACATGGACAACTTACTTCCTTTGTATCCATTTAAAAAATGTTTTGTATCTGTCATGTGTGCTGCAGTATTGTGTTGATTGGGCCATGGGCTGTGAACCACTGGTCTAAGGTCTAATTATAAGGGCTTCTTGACCTAAAATTTGAAATGACTACATAAATTTTCAAGTAGGTTGCAATCTGGCTAATTAAGTTTGATAAGTTCTTGGATTGCTTGTTGCTTTGGTATTTGCATGAACCATCTGTTAATGGTTTCAATTTATAGTACTTTGAAACACATTTTGCAATTTGAAGCTCATGACTGATTTGTCTCCCTTTGTATGCTTTCCTGCAGTAAAAATAAAAGCCTGCAATCACATGTTGACTTGATGCAATGCTGATGACCATTGATTTAATAGTTATCAAAGTGATTAATTAATTAGTTTTCTGCCCACTGTCTTCAGAGGAAAGATATTTTTTCTTTTATTACCCTGCACATAAAGAACTAACTATTCCTTTTTTACTTCATTTTTGTTGCAGATTATTGTAGGTGTAACTTTCATTGCTGTAGTGATTTATTTTCTCGATATTTATTTTTTTCAGACAGCAGAAAAATATGACTAGTTATTTCATGCCAAAAACATACTGATAATATGGCATATAACTATAACATTTTAAATTGATATACTTAAAGGAAAAAAAAATTAGATGAAAAATGACCACTCCACTTACACTTTTCAGGAGAAAGATCGCAGAATGGAACTCTTGCAGCATAGAAAGAAAAGAAGATTGAGAAACTCTCATGATCAGGTAAAGAGTAATGAGATGGAAAAGAACATCCCATTTTTGGGCCTGAATTGTAATATTACATTACCCCTTTCTTTGGTCTTAATTCAAATTTACATTACCCTTTTCTTGGGCTTGAATTGTAATATTACATTACCCTTTCTTGGGCCTGAATTGTAATATTACATTACCCCTTGCTTGGGCCTGAATTGTAATATTACATTACCCCATTCTGTGGCCTGAATTGTAATATTACATTACCCCATTATATGACCTGAATTGTAATAATACATTACTCCATTCTTTGGCCTGAATTGTAATATTACATTACTTCATTCTTTGGCCTTAATTGAAATATTACATTACCCCATTATTTGGCCTTAATTGTAATATTACATTACCCCTTTCTTTGGCCTTAATTGAAATATTAATTAAAAATAACCCTATTCCTTTGATAACATGGCCCAAAAATAAAGACCATTTCAGAGATTTGTTATCTTGAAAATAAATGTAACTTATACCAAAATGCAAATTTCATTAGAAAAAGCTGTTGATTGATGTGATTATAAAATGAGTATTCAGCAGTTCAACAGCATTGCTACCCATCCCTTCCATGGTCATCTTGATGGCTATCGAGGATGGCATCCATGACTTCATTTTTCAAAGGTACCTTAGTAACTCATGCTCTCTCTTTCAGTGCTATTGATGTTTTTGAATTCTCCAAAATAAAGAGCAAATTAGTATCTTTAGAAGTACTTTATTCCCAAAGTTCTATATGTACTTACTTACGAGTTGAGTTCAATTGCGAATCACACCGACCCAGATCTGTCATCACATAATGTGCTAGCAGATAAGGGTCTGTGCAGTTCATTAGGATTGATCAGTAGAATAATGTACAACATACATAGACCCTAAACTGTGGGTGTATTATGTGGCAGGTCAGGGTCTATATTGACTTGACTTGCATGTAAGCATATCTAATAACCTATTGTTCATACCTGTATGAATAGCTTTCATTGACATAGTTGAACTTGAAATGTGTAAGGGTATGCAGTTTGTCAGTGGCATAGTTGAACTCCAAATGTGTAAGGGTGTGCAGTTTGTCATTGGCATAGTTGACCTCCAGATGAGTAAGGGTCTGCAGCTTGTCAATGGCATAGTTGAACTCGAAATGTGTAAGGTGTGCAGTTTGTCAGGGGTATAGTTGAACTCCAGATGTGTAAGGGTGTGCAGTTTGTCAGTGGCAAAGTTGAAATCCAGATGTGTAAGGATGTACAGTTTGTCAGTGGCACAGTTGAACTGAAAATGTTTAAGGGTGTCAGTGGCACAGTTAAACTCCAGATGTGTAAGGTGTGCAGTTTGTCAGTGGCACAGCAGAACTGTAAGGGTGTGCAGTTTGTTAGTGGCAGAGTTGAGCTCCAGATGTGTAAGGGTGTGCAGTTTGTCAGTGATATAGTTGAACTCAAAGTGTGTAAGTGTGTGCAGTTTGTCAGTGGCATAAGTTGAACTCCAAATGTGTAAGGTGTAGCATGTATAAATGATAAACAGTCCTGATTGGAGATGATGTAAAACTCTCCTTAGGGCAGTTTAAATAACAGCAATTAAAAGGCAAAGAGGTCAGGTGTAAATATTATGGTGGCTTATACCTGACTTCTTTGCCTTATTACTTAATTGGCTGACAATAGCTAGTGTGATGTGTTAAGTACTTTGAAGACTGCATTGGAAGAGGCCATTGTGCTAATTTGCATAGGTAAAGTGTTAATTTGCATAAGTAAAGTTCACTAAGTGGAACAACCCAATAAAGGTAACTTAAAAGAGGTGCTAGATCTATATAGAACAAAAGTTATTACACATCATTGCCTTGAATGAGAATGTCAAAGCCGTCTGTGTTAAAAATTACTGACAAGTTTGTGAACAATGGCAATGTTTCTTTGAAGTCAGAGTTTACTCCATGCTGTATATAAAATGCAAAGCATGATTATTTGAGTTGTCAAAATAGAGATCAAGTGTGATTAATATTTTAAGGTGATTCAGGAAGCAATTAGCAAGCTAAGCCCAGTAAAAATAAATTTCAGAACTCCTGGTTGATGGAATTTTACTTTATGAAGCACACCAGTAATAGGGAGGTGAGGAATTTAATTCTTTGCACATACTGCAAACAACATATCAGTATGCATCATTCCTGTGGGTATGGTGTAACGTCAAAATAGGAACACCACCTGTATGTAACATATTTGACACAATGAACTGAACATTGAGACTGGTTCTCTTCATTATGTTTATTCCTTATCTTAATCTCGTTAAAATACTATTAATTGAACCATGCTTTTCAGGATGATTTTAGCCATGAAATAGATTGATTGAAAGGCAATCATAAGCACACATTCATGTTTAATCAGTTGATTTGTGTTGATAATGTGTTAAAACCCATGAAATAGATTGATTGAAAGACAATCATAAGCACACATTCATGTTTAATCAGTTGATTTGTGTTGATAATGTGTTAAAACCAGTACTGGACCGAGGTTTTTTATTACTGAAGTATTACCTGTATAGTCCCCATTAAAGTTGAAAATATTATGCCCCCCCCATTCCCCAATGAAATGGTCAGTCCTAAATGTGATGTATATTCATATTTCTATAAAGACAAGCATATCTCATGATCAGACTGCATCAGATACAGTTTTGACAATGCTAACTTTATGTTCATCCAGAACAACTTGGTTCTGAGGATTCACTCGCAGAATCCAGCAGAGAGGTTTCAACACCAGCACCATCCAGTCTCTAGTGAGTGTAGTGAAGAACATTAATGGCACTTGCATTACCTTCAAACCCCTGATTGAACTATTGAGAGCCGCAAAGACTGCATTTAACTGATTCTATCTGTTGCCATAGGACCTCGAAACACACTTTTTTAGTGTGTGTGTGTGTGTGGTATGGATATTTAAAATAGCTTTAAAATAATTTAAGTCATATCACTATGATGTCTGCAGTATGGCGGTTTATAGTGATGTCTAGCACTGGGGCATCATTCCACAACATGTAGCATGATGTCCCACCCAGGCACATTATCCTGACACCAGGTCGACCAGTCCTAACACTAACCTCTTAACGCTGAGCGCCTAGCAAGGCATCTGTTAGTACCATTTTTTTATAAGTCTTTGGTATGACTTGGCCAGGGTTTGAACCCATGACCTCCTGCATCTGAGGTGGATGCTCTAACTGCTAGGCCACTGGCAGTCTTTTCGAGTTTCAAAAAAATTCATACTATCTGGGAATATGGCAGGTATGTATTTCAGAATAAGAATTGAAGTAAAAAAGAATTACAAGATTTTGGACTTGAGAAACCTTTTGGTTTGTTACAAAATTTATTATTCCTGATTGTACTAAAATTGAGGTTGACTTGAAAAATATGTACTGTTTTATTGACAGAATGAAATGGGTTCAGACTTGTACACAGGTGTTATATTTATGTGTTTTTTTTTAGCAGGTTACTATATAGCACAAACTGCCATGACATAGTTTATGTGAGAGAAATTAGATAAACAATTTTTGACTCCCAAACCTTCCCAAACAGTTTGTCAGTAATCTCTGTTTTAAAAAAAACAGAGAGGGAGAGTAAGAGAGACCTTTCTTGACACCATGCTGTAATCATGATCTGTAATCTGCAAACAGCCTAATGTACAAACAAAACTATCACCTTGGGGCAGCTTGTATAGCTGATTGTCATAGACTGAGGTGATTCAAAGGTGAGTCATCAGAGATAACAACCATTCTTGTATAGATTACTTATATGACTGACAATAGCTAGGATGATGATGATGTGATAAGAATCCACTGAGGGAGAATCTATTGGACTAATTTGCATAGGTAAAGTACATGAAGTGGAACAACCCAGTTTGAAGTTAGATATATCTAAGAGATACATATTGCAGAAACAAAAGTTGTTGCTCTTTGCTGCCTTGAATAATAATGTGTAAGTCATCCGTATTACAGATTATTGGTTAGTTTATGATCAGCAGCATCAATTCTTCAAAGTTGGATTTTACACCATTATAATATTTCTGCAGTTGGAATAGTGTAGAAGTGGGATTCAGTTTTGAAGGCAAAATGTTAAAATGCAACTTTGATTCATGGAAGGATGAGCTATCAATAAAGTTAGTAAAGTCCAGCAAAACTAAATTTTTGAATTCCTGGTAGATGGAATATGGGATATGGGGAAGTACACCATCAAGTGGGAGCATTTATTTTTATTTCTTTGTATATGCTGCAATAATTCTAGAGTGAATGACATCTGTTATATATATATATATATATATATATATATATATATATAGAGAGAGAGAGAGAGAGAGAGAGAGAGAGAGAGAGAGAGAATTATAAATATACACCAGACAGAACGGAAAGTGCTATCCATGGATTCTATAGAAGAATGCTTGATAATAGTAGGCAGAATTAATATTTAATACAAATAATACTATCATACAGGTTAGAGAATTTTTAATTTGTTCTCTATGGAGATTCAAACCCAGCACTGCTGGTAATTACTAGGTCATCATGCGAGTGTGTCCGCTACACACAAGTGCATATAACACTGACTCACTTGCATCATTTTTTGGTGATATGTGCTTAGTTGTGATGAAATATGAACTGGTTGTGCATGCAAGGTGATGGGTGCCATTTACTCATGGACATTGGTTCGAATCTCTGTAGAGTACTAATTAAAAATTCTCTAATATATATAGTTATAGTTATATAGTTATACTACCCAGCATTAGGACAGTGCATGAATCAATCCCATGAGTAACTTACATGCTTAGACATTCTAACTAGTATAGCCAGTGCATGCTTGACACTATCACTGCAGAAAGTCTTTTTCTGTGCTGAGAAAAATTAAACATGATATTTGCAGAAGTTTGAAATGCATTACCATCCAGTCTCTACTGAGTGCGAAGATAAACTCTAATGACACTTGCATCACTTTCAAAATCCCACTGAATTATTCAGAGCAGCAAAGATTTCATTAGTTAGAACTGTATTCCAGTGTCCAGTACATACTAAGGACAGACACTTGGTGTATTTTGTTATTTAATGTTGTTGTGGTTGTAATTTGTGTGTGTATGTGAGTGTGTGGGTGTGGGGTGTGGGGTGTGTGTGTCATGATATTTGACAATGCTGGGTTTACTGTCTGTTTTCTGGTTGAAAGTGCATTGAATTTCCAGTCAATTTCTGTAGGTTTAATATGAATCAATAACCTATTCTCACTTGTCTTACATCACATTTTTGGGTCACCTGCACTGACCCCACTTGGGATCTCAAAACACACATTCTGAGTCACAAACGCTCCCCAACGCTGTCAGGAAGGTTGGCAGGTATGACATCATCGTATGCAGCACCTGTAACACTCAAATATAGTTCCAGAACTTATGACATAATGGTTCGCAAAACTGTCAAGAAAACATACTTGTTACAAAAAGTTGACTGGTTGCATATTTTGTTTTTTAGCTGGTAATGTTGAATGCCAGCCTTGAGGAGGACAGATCTCTTGGCTCAGAGTGTTCATTCTCATCCTCAGTGTCTGCTGGGACATCCAGTCTTGACAGTCTGCAAGAAGAGGTAGGGCTGTAATAATATACAGTAAGATAGGACATCCGATCTAGACAGTCTGCAAGAAGAGTCAGGCTGTAAAAATATACAGTAAGACAAGACATTCAATCAAGACAGTCTGAAAAAATAGGTAGGACTGTAAAAATATACAGTAAGACAAGACATCCAGTCTAGACAGTCTGCAAGAAGAGGTGAGGCGGTAAAAATATACACTAAGATATGACATCAGATCTAGACAGTCCGCAAGAAGAGGTTTGGCCATAAAATTATGCAATAAGATAGGAGATCCAGTCTCGACAGTCTGCAAAAAGAGATCGGACTATACAAAAATACAGAAAGATAGAAAAAAAGAGATATATGATGATGTATCACAGTATATGTTAACATGTGATGTCTGGTTTCTGAGGACACAGAAAAAAATTGTTTTTGTGTATTCTAACATATTTAGTTTTTTCTCAGTGATTAAGTGTATGACCTTTTTCACTCATAAATAACTCCAGTTGTAAGTGATCATTATTTTATTCTTATTAACTTTTTTTTTATTGTGCATTAATTTGAGTAGTGGTAAGGTTTATCAAGGCCTTTGAGCGGATTCAAGGCCTTTGGATTTTTTTTGTAGCTTTCACAGCACAAGTAAATTGATTCTTTTATTGTATTTTTATGGCAAACGTAGTGATAAGGCAAGTTTGAAACCTTAACCAATCTCCATTTTTTTGCAACAGTTATCCCCTGAAGAGGTACAGAAAGGATACAGAATATTAATGAAGGAACATCTCAAACTAGAGAGATCGACTGCACTTTTACAAACACATTTAGATTGTCGTACAGATCCTTACAGATACAAAAAGGTAGGCATACAGAGGTAAATGGTAACTCTGTAAAACAAATAAAGCATTTAAAATTCAAGCAAAATAAGGTTTGGATATTAGCTGTTAATTCAAGCATAAGCTTTTATATTTATTATCGACTACATTTCCCACCTATTGGAGACGGATTCGCTTAATTGATGAGTAATATTAATTATGCCAGCTGTTGATTAAATATGATGTCACTGGAGCTTGTTTATTATGATACAGGTCACTGGAACTTGTGTATTATGGTACAAGTCACTGGAGCTTGTGCATTATGATACAAGTCACTGGAGCTTGTGTATTATGATACAGGTCACTGGAGCTTGTGTATTATGATACAGGTCACTGGAGCTTGTGTATTATGATACAGGTCAATCGAGCTTGTGTTTTATGATAGTGGTCACTGGAGTTGTGTATTATGATAGTGGTCACTGGAGTTGTGTATTATGATAGTGGTCACTGGAGTTGTGTATTATGATAGTGGTCACTGGAATTGTGTATTATGATAGTGGTCACTGGAGTTGTGTATTATGATAGTGGTCACTGGAGTTGTGTATTATGATAGTGGTCACTGGAGTTGTGTATTATGATAGTGGTCACTGGAGTTGTGTATTATGATAGTGGTCACTGGAGCTTGTATATTATGATGCAGAATTATAACAAGACAAGAAAAACCCCATCAATATCACTCTCTGCCTGTATTTGTTCCAATATTTCAAGAATTGCTAAAATATTTGTAATCTCATTGAATGTTAGAAAACTGAAATGTTTAGTTTTTAAAACACTGATTTATTTTTAAATATTGCTATTAAAATATTTTTATTTTTTTCTCAGATGAAGACCGATTTAGAAACAGAGTTGTTTGTTGCTCAGTGTAGAATAGAGCAGCTAGAAAACCTATTGGAGAGCAAAGAGGTGAATTTTCTTGTTTTGCTCAAATTTTAGTTGGTCAATATAAAACATTTCAAACAGGCTAATTATTTCTCTGTGATTCAGTGATTCATTTTTGCATCCTCATAGGCCAGAAAATATGCTAATCCCAATGTTAAATATTTATAAGTCATGCAGAATTCCATATGTGTTTTCTTCCCCAGAAATTAGAATATGATTTCCCAAAATAATGGTCCCAGGACCGTTTCTGTGGCCTAAGTGGTTATAGCATGTACCTCAGGCATGGAAGGTCAAGGGTTGGAATCCTGGCCGAGTCATACCAAAGACTTATAAAATGGTACTAGCCGCTGCCTAGCTTGGTGCACAGCATTAAGAGGTTAGTGTTAGGACTTGTTGGCCTTGTGTCAGGATAATGTGACTGGGTGGGACATGATGCTACATGTCTGTGGCAAGATGCCCCAGTGTTATACATCATTATATACTGCCACAATGCAGATGTGATAGCAATACGACTGTAAAATTGTTAAAGCTACATTAAAACTCCAAAATCACACACACAATGGTCTCAGATCTCATTACCAATAACCCAAGAAAAAAATCTGAGATAATGATCTTTTCATTAGAATAGATTTCTCAAGAATTTAGCAAGACAATAAAATTTGAGGCTATTTATTTACATTAAAAGAAAACAAATGGGATTTGAACCATTCATTTAGATGCACAAATTTATTTTGACATAACTGAATATGAAAGTAATATGAAATCAGTATGAAATAAATATGAAATGAATATTACCTATCTGTTTCCAGGGCTGTGATTACAGCTGGGTTTTAGAAAAGGACCAGTTGTCTGCTGAGAAACAGTCTCTTCTTGAGCAGGTAGACCAGTTTACTTGCTTAGCTTATATATATTACTCTCCCAAGAATGTTTAAAGAAAAGTATATAGTATAGGTATTTCTGTTCATCTGTCCATCATACTTTCATTTCTACTTCATGAAATTAAGAAATGAAACTTAGTATACTAATATATCAACATTTCGTGGTATGTTATGTATCAAATTGAGGATATGTTGTAGGTCAACATCAAGGTCATTGCCAAATATGTTATCTTTTTCTTCTCACATTTCCATCTGCTTAGGGGTCCTGTCTTCAGTGTCAAGGACAGAACTCAATACTTTCAGTTTTCTACCACCCTTACCTGTCAAATCTATAACTTTAAAGCCATTTTAGGTTAAGAGTGAAACTTTGTATGCTTAGACATGGTAACTATAACTTGTGTCATGTACTGGACTGGGGATCAAATCTTGAAGGACAAAGTCACAGCTCAGTATTTTACATTTTCATTACATGTTCGCATTTGCTTCATAACTTCAAAACCATTTAAGATTAAGGGATGAAACTCAGTATACTTGTACATCATCACTTGAGGACATGTTTTTTTATTACATTGCAGGGTGCTATCAAGAAGATCAAGGTCATGCTTTAATATTTTTATCTTTTTCCTTCTGTGTAAGTTAAAAGCCATTTGAGCAGGTCAGGGTCATAAATAAAGCTTGGTATATTTGAATATCATCATTAGAAGGTGCTTCACATACCTCATTTAGGAGCTGTCTTCAGGGTCAAGGTCATGCCTCAGTATTTTTATTTTTTCATCACAGTTTCCATTTTGCTGCATAACGTTCAATCTGTTTGAGATTGGTCAATGAAACATGGTATATTTATACATCATCATCTGAAGGTGTGTCATGTACTACATTGGGAGTGCTAGGTTCAGGGTCGAGGTCACAGCTTGGTGTTTTACATTTTCAGCCTCACATTCCCTTCTGCTCTAGAACTTTAAAGGCATTTGAGATCAAGGGATTAAACTTTGAATTCTTGTACACCATAGTTTGAATGTGTTACAAAACTTGAACTTATGAATGCAGGGAGTTGTAGGACTATTAGGCACTGAACAAGTATCAAACTTATGGCTTGATCAAAAGGACAGTTATGACTCAGTATTTAAAATTTCTTGTCTTACTTTCCCTTCCACTTGATAATTTTGCACATGTTTGAACTTAAAGGATGATGACCTAACCATGCTATACAGGGGGAAAAAAAATCACTGAACTTTCTTGTTTTTTAATGCCATATAGAAGGGGTATTTAGTATTACCATTGTCACTAACCTACCAAAATTGGGTCATTGTGCCCTAAATTTCCCATCTTTGTAATTTTGGTTAAGTTGTATGTTTTCATCAGGTTGTCTGGTATTGTAGGTTGCACAGTCGTGTTTGGATGCATTGTCTTGAGTAGAACACTGTCCTTCAAAAATATGTTCACTACGATCTACATTTCATGCCTAAATGATTCTGGTTAAGTTTTACATGTAGGTCAGTTTCTGGGGTTTTGAAGGCCATGAAGTCATACAACTTTGAATAGGTATGTCCTAGTAAGTACACCAGTGCCAAAAGTAGGTTACCATGGCAGGTCTTTTCATGTTTCAAGGTTTTTGCTTAGTTTAAAATATAAATATTTATTGTATTTTTTTTATGCTGACAGAGAAAAGAATTACAATACAGTGAAACCTGTCTAATCTGTTCATCTGGGAAGGGAAAACATTTTAAAGCAGATAGGTCAGTCTTCCTTGATAATGTTGGATCATTTGTAATGGAAATGATGGATTATATCTTCTAAACATATGGGTGAGAATCTGGAATTATTTTGGGCAGGATTGCAAAGTTTGATGAAATAGGCCTTTCTGGAACCATGCCTACCATCCCAGTTCTGGGTTCAATACAATTATGGTGACATGCCTACCATCCCAGTTCCTATTGGTGGCACAGTGGCCTATTTTTTCTAGGTTGTAAGCATCCAGTATTGTAGATAGTGAGAAAGAAAACAGTTGCTTCATGTCAGATCATGGGTTCAGTACACTTATGGTGGCAGCACTGCCTTTGCATAATAATAAATAATAATAATCAAATTATAATAACTATAACATGAAAAAGATAAATTAAAAATTTATAATATTTGTATAAGTGTCTCTGCCAAAAGTACTGGGCTGTAGGCTTAAACTGCATCTACAACTTCGGAACACACACACACACACACACACACACACACACACACACACACACACACACACACACACACACACACACACACACACACACACACACACACACACAAAATCTATTTTTCCTCAGTGCAGATAATATCTGGTTAGACAGGAGAAAACATTGTTTATTGTGGAGGGACATAATTAATTTGATTATCACCGTATTCATTAAGGTTTTATTTTTTTCTGATATATTTTAAATTACATTGCCATGAATAATCTAAAGTGTAATAAAGGACACCAATAAAAGAATTACAAAAACATATGAATGCACTAACAAATGAAAGGTTATGGATTAGAATTTTTGAAAGAATGTATTTAGAAAAAATTTAAACAAATTAAACTTTAAATTTTCTTGAATTTTTGACAGGCATTTTGGACTTCCTTTTTTTTCTAAGTCAGCAGTGTCAGAAAGAAGCTTGTAACTATTAGATTTATTAAATCTGTACAGAACTTTTTCAGACTGTTTCATAATAGCCATTTCTATTTTGATATAATTGTCCCTATTGAATGGGCTCAGCTCACAATTATTACGATATTAGTCCTTGTCTATTTTTCCATTCAGATAGAAAAGTATCTGCAACCCGTTGTTAAAAAATTTGGACATATTCTTTGAGGAATTTTTTACAGAATTAGAAAACAACAGTATTATTGATTTGAATGCAAATAGCTTAGGATTGAACATCAACAAATAATGATGTTTATCATCAGTTTCGTGTCCTACAGTCTGTACTAGGTAGAAGTCTCTTGTCGTTTGCATGCATTTTGACTTTGAAGAACTCTCAATAAGGGAGATAACTTACCTTTTTGGAAAGACCCATAGATAAAATGGGGTACAGACAAAATCCCTCCAGGGACAAAATCCATCTTGGATAAAATCTCCCCAGCAAAATGGTAGGACATAATCACCTCCCCCCGACATCTAAGTTTAGCTTTGTTAAACTTTTCAAACCATCACAAACATACATCTTTGTGTGCTGGCTTGGGCCCATTGAAATTTTGTGTCGGTTTAGTAGATTAAAGATGTGTAGTGTGTGGGTTAACAGACAAGGAGATTATTAAGATGCCTAATGATCTTAATCTTAATCTAAAGACTAATTGCACGCACATGTATCTTGTCACCTTACTTTTACAAGTACTGAGTTTGACTAATATACTAGTATTTGACTAATATTGTTATATTTTGGGAAGTACTTAAAAGCTAAGTTATAATTTTAGTCAATTAACATGAAAAATTCCATAATTACATTACGTATGAGATGTATTGATGATATGTCACATTTCTTATTTTTTTTATCCCACTACCTGGTTTCAAAAGAAACCAGTATATTTGTGATGGTTTAAAAAGTTAAAAAGCTTAGACTGTGGAGGAGATTATGTATTATCTTTCATTTTCCTTTGGGGATTTTGTCTTAGGAGGATTTTTTCCTGGGGGGGGGGGAGATTTTTTTCCTGAGGAGAGTTTGTCCTCCATCCAGATGAAGTACATTAGTACAATTGTGTCCTTCTTTTTTTAAGGTTGCAAAGCCTAATATTTAAGTTTAAAATAAAGCAGCTCCAAAGTGGATAAATAAAATCTGCTTGGTGTAATAAGACAAAAAAATATGTTCAATGTAACGATGAAATATATAGATTTCTGATTGTGAGGAAACTCCCATAAATGTACACATGCACAATTCATTTGGATACCATAAATGGCAGGACTTACAAACGAATGAATATAATGTTTTAATTATTTATAATTATATTATGTTTAAATTAAATGAGAGCTTTATAGTATCTATATCAACTATAATGAATCTTTTTTCCTCTTTCTGAATACTTGTCAAAACCTGTGATTTTGCAGAAGGTAAATGACAAATAAAGAATAGAATGCATTGGAAAATTGATGGTTTTCATCATGAACAAATAACTTCATTAAAAAAAGATAAATGTCATATTTACCAAAATATAATCCTGAAATATATGTCTAAAATGTATTTGAACATAAATGAATAGGTAAAAGAAATATGAAAAATTGGGAGAAATGATATTTTGATAGTTAACAGATTGAAGGGAGATAAATCCTCTAGGCTTATTCTGATCATAAGTTTGAACTGAAGCTGTGAATTCCCAATCAGAATCATGTTGTTGTCAAAAATTTATAGTTATATACAAAATTCAGATTATCATTTCATTACTTGCACTAATTGTTTTGTTTTATTGAAAATTATTCTTATTCTATTTTCAAATAATTGTCCCAGCATTTTGGACAACAAATATAGCCATCTTAAATACATCGTCAAGTCTCCATTATCCTGTTGCCTCTCAAAGCACTTTAAACCTTTCATAGGAAAACCATCCATCCTAGAAGAAATAAAATAGGGTCTCTATTACCCAGAAAGTTTTGGTTTTTTTCATCCTGTTTCATGGTTAAAGTTAATGTATCATATGTTAATAATTACAATTCCTATCTGCTGATTTAAAAGCAATTATTTTATACATTATCAATTTTCCGATCTTTTAGCAATGATTTACTTGTTTCTTTATTCTTCCTTTTTATTCATCCTTTTAATTTTATAACTGAAATGTAGATAGATATTATTGTTTCATGGAATTAATTTATGGGTTAGCATTTTACATAAAGAAATGAATTTTAATTTAAACATAGAATATTTTCTTATTCACTCACAGGTACAGAATCTAGAGAGGAAATTGGAAGAGTCTCAGGAACAGATAGAGACAATGGAGTTCCAGTTACTTGAGATGGATAATTCCAAGGTAAGTGCTTTTTTGTCTGTCAGTCCATGTGTTCATCTCACTATCAGTCATTTTCTCTCAGGTTGCTTGATATTTCCATTAAGAAAGAACCTCAGCAAACGTTGGAGACATATATGTATCAGTTATCTGAAATCCCATTTAGATGGTAATTGTTTGTGTCTGTAAATGTGTCCTTTTGTCACTCTTGCCTAAGCTTGGCCCAGTTCAACATGGCACGGTGGTAAATTTCATTGATTTTATATATGTTTAAAAGCAATGTTTCAGGTAATCTGTGTTTTAGTTATTTATATATGCCTGCATGTCCTTTTTTTTATATGAAAATAGTACAAGAATTATTTTTATATCGGTAAGCTTGTTGAGATGTGATGGTCACTTTTCTGTTGGCAACATTAGCAATGTTCAAGTTTTGCATTAAAATGTGAGAAGTCACATGTTCTGGATTTGTTGCTGAATTCAAGTTACACTTGGAGATAATACGACTTAAGGTCTGGAGATCTTGCTGTAAGTTCCTGTCTTACCTATATCATCTGCTTAAGAAGACAACTTGTTGTATCAAGGTGAGCAATATTAAAATTTTGCATTTTAATATTTTAAAAGTCACATGTTCTACAATAGTGGATTCACTTAAACTTTAGGACTAAAGTTTATATCAGTGGCATCCAACCTTTTTTGGCTGGGGGCCAAAACAGATGAAATATTTAAAGTCACAGGCTGCATGAGTAAGTTTGTTCACCAACATTTCTAATACAGTTTAATTTTTAAAATTTAATAATTAAATATGAAAATCCAACACAATTGTTACATGACACTAATGACATTCTTATTATGTGGTTGTAATAATATTGTTAAATAAGACACTCATATAGACACATAATACATCATCTGTAGAGCAATACAGAAAAATGTAATAAGTATAAATTAAAATACATATTTTCAAAAGGACTGCCTATATGGCAACAGGTTGCATGATGTGAAGGACTGGGCCACAGGTTGGACATGCCTGGTTTATATGTTGATATGCTAGGAGTTTCTATAACGCTCATCTAGCCTGCAGAAGCCTGGATCATCATTGTGATCAATGTTAAAGTTTTGCATATCTGCCATACCCTGAGATAGTTTGGGGACTTTTGTGGGACTGTTTTCAAGTCCCAATAATTATCTGGGTTTTGTTAATCTGAGATGTACCTTAGCAAGGGAAAGGTCATCATTAGCATCCCTATTACTGGTAATGACATCTGTTTGCTCACTAAACCCTGTCTTAACACAACACTTTTCAACACGATCTGTGGAAACATGACTCCAAGCAACACAATCTGTGACTCCAGTCATATGGATTGCAGACAATACATTTTTTTTGTCAACACTCAAATTTTCATGAATGCCCTGCATCTGTTCCTCATATTATTTGTCGCTTTGTGTCTGAAGAAACTTTTTTTTTCTGACTGATGAGCCTTCAGCTATTTCACGGCAGTTACAATTCAAAATGAACACAGATGAGAGTTACTTAAAGCTGTACACAATTAGTCAACATACAGGTATAGAATGATAGCTAAAGGATGTTTGAAAATTGTTAGTCAAAACAGTACAAAACAAAAACATTTCTTTTCACCCTTAAATTGTGTTGAACCAGCACCTGTTGATTCAAAGTACTGATTATGAATGGGGTGTGATTATTGTGCCTTTATTACGTGTCACTTTTGTTAGGTCCTTGTAATTTACTTTTGATGAATGTGGAGTTGTTACCCAGAGTCTTTCTTGTTACACCTTTCTTATCTAAATAACCTCCATTGCTTATCTGGCTTCAGCTTGTCAGGTGATAAAAACTATATAATTGGGCTAATTTTCTCCGGCAGATCTCACAAATCAAATGTTATTGTTATGACTCCGTGTACTTAAACTAAGCGACAGAAAGAGGAAAGAAGTTTATTAAGATCAACAAATAAATTTAATTTTATTTTAAATTTATTTCTCTCAGTTACAAAGTAAACTTTTAAGAGGAACTTAACATTATTATGAATTAAATCCAAAATAATCCTCAAAGTTCTATCACAAGTCCAAACGTATAGAGAGAGTGTTTGGAATGAATTCCAGTATTGAATGTACTGATGTACCAATAGTCTTGAATAGTTGATGTGCCAACAGTCTTCATGTATCACAATGATATAATCCAGAATGTCTTTGAATGATTTCACAATAATCCCAAATAGTGATTTTGTCCAAAATATCAATGAACAATTTGTAATTTCAATGAATAGTTTTTAAATAAATGATTCCTCTCATATTATATCTGAACACAACTGAAAATGATTCCAAAGATTGATCTTATTATAGGGATGAATAATTTATTTGACCATGGCCTTATATAAAAACCTAGGCACAATAAATGACCAGGATTTGTGTCAAAAGTTCACTTCCAGAACATTTTAAGTTGTAGATACGTCTAGACCTTGAAATTGAATATACATTAACCACTTTTAAAAGAAAAGATGAAAGTCAGGTACACCATAACTACTCTACCCTAAATCACAGACAAGGGTCAAGTACACAAAATACTGCATATATCAAGTTTCTGTCTGTTCATCTTTGCACTCGTTACAGACTGGATGGTACCATTGTTCAAACTTTCCCTGAAGATGTTGTTGAATTTTTCTCACTGCAGAAAATGATTTCTCTGCATGTACATTGCTATGAGGGAGTGTCAAACATGCTGGGTGCTGTTGCTTTGTCAACAGATGGCATACACTCCAGAATGACTAATGTCAATATTGTCTTGGAATGGTGTACAAAAATAAAATGCTTCCACTTGTCATTTGAGTTTCCTTTGACTTTTCCCACCCCATTGTCACAGAAAGCTCAGACTAATTCTGCCCTAATGAAAGCTACATTTTGACATTTTGACCAAAAAAATGAATCACACTTGAATACTGTTCCAACTGCTAATAATATTTTGTATTTTAAATATGGAGTAAAATCCAACTTCAAAATTTGTTGTAGTAGATCAAGAACTAGCCAGTAATCTTTAATAAACCTAGCTTAAACATTATCATTCAAGGAAGTGATGTAATAACTTTTGCTCTTTAATAGGCATGCATATGATTTATCTAATTTCAAATGAATTGGATTGTTCCAATTAGCATACTTTACCTATGCAAATTAGCATAATGAGCTCTACCACAGAAGTGTTAAAATGACTTGACACATTACCCTAGCTTTCATCAGTCAGTTAAGTTATTTGTGAGATGGTGGATGCTTATCTCTGACCATCTCAGCTTTGACTTGCCTTCGTGATAATCAGCTGTATAAACTGCATAGAGGACTGTCTACTGTTTAGACTATTATCTACTGCTATAAGCAGGACTGTCTACTGTTTATACAGACTACTATCTACTGCTGTAAGCAGGACTGTCTACTGTTTATATAATTACCTACCGCTATGAGCAGGACTGTCTACTGTTTATACAGACTAGTATCTACTGCTGTAAGCAGGACTGTCTACTGTTTATACAGACTAGTATCTACTGCTGTATGCAGGACTGTCTACTGTTATACAGACTAGTATCTACTGCTGTAAGCAGGACTGCCTACTGTTTTATACAGACTATTATCTACTGCTGTAAGCAGGACTGTCTACTGTTATACAGACTTATTACCTACTGCTGTAAGCAGGACTGTCTACTGTTTATACAGACTATTACCTACTGCTGTAAGCAGGACTGTCTACTGTTTATACAGACTATTACCTACTGCTGTAAGCATCATCATCTACAGCTATGCAGACTACTTGCTACAGATGTGTATAGTGGTCAAATAATGTATCTTCCGATCTCTCTCTTTACTTTCTTCCTAAGATTACTAAAAATTAATTTTTTCTGAAACATGACCATGTTTGGGGTTTGGGAGTTTTAAAAAATCATGTTTTTCTTGTGACACATTGTGTTATGACAGGTATGTTTTTTTTGCCCAAAGTTTTCGAAGTTACACATCTTCAACGTCATTTGCTGTGTTCAGTGGAAACTTTAGGATGATGGTGTTGTAGATGTGAAGTTTATATACTGACATTGCAGGTAGTTCCAATCTTGCCTGTATTACCTACTTAACCATCATGTGAAAGCTTATGAAAGTCCATTACAAAGGCTGTACTGACAAGCAAAACATTGTTTTTTCTATGCACGATTTAGTCTTAATTAATGTGTGTGTCACATATTATCATGTTATTTACTCGAATGTTGAGTAGCATATTTTACAGTATATAAATAGTTTCTGCATGAATGAGATAGGGTTAAACTTTTCTGTATGTATTTGACATTACAGTGTTCATACTGACATCCAGAACCACTAACACAAGATATATTGAAATGGATCAGCTTTGTTAATTACAGAAGTACCTCAAGTACATTTCTTGAACTTTTTGGTTCACAAATATTCACAATTTTCGCTGTTACTTTCATTTAATGCAGTCTCTACAGCTATGGGTAGCATTACTTCTCTGTCAACAAGAATGGATAATGCTTTATAAATCTTACACCCTGGGGGCAGTGTCATGTGAGTACGGTACATGGGTATATGCTGTTGTAAAGATTCTGCACCATTTTTCAGTTTTGCCTGTCCAATTAAAAAACTTTTCTCAAGATTGCAGGTCCCCAAAAAAACTCAAGTTTCAATCTGAACTACTGTTTTGTCAGTCTTAGTTGGATAAACATCAGAAGTGAAGCTACATGCCTGATTAAAAGAAAGGGGATATAATTTTTAAAACAACAAAAAAATGTTCTGTGGATTATTTACACAATCAAATAGCATCAACCACAATTAGATAATAAGCAGACAAATAAAATCTTTCTTAAAGGATTTATTTACATACGTGTAGTTATTAATAATTCACCATAAAAGCTAGTTCTTTTTAAGGGGCAAATTCCTTGGATTTGCCTATTGGATTAGCCTAATCTGTGTCAATGCACATGGAAAAGACTGTTTTAACCTCATCAAATTGGAACATTTCTCACCGATAAGCATAGTACAGAATTTGCGAACAATGAACAATCTCATCCAGCGTGTTTCAGGAATTTAGCAGCTTAAATAAATTTCCAAGTTTGAGGTGAAATAATCTGATGATTGAATGAGCTTTAAAAAAAAAATGTTGCAGAAAAGTCAGTCTAATTGTCTAGCTTTAGAATAAGTTTTGATTTATTTATTTTAGGGGTAATCAGCAAGATTTATAACTTGATAGCTTTCAGGTGGATGTTGACAGAGCAACATGGAATTGTTAAAGAGAAACACTTTTGTCCCTCCTATCCTCAAAAAAAAATTATGTTTTGAAAGAACAAATATAAAAATGTATTGTCATTCAAAGAAATAGATTTTCACCAGTCATGATTCTAATAAAATGTTGTTGAATGGAAAAAAGTGTATGTATGTTTTTTTTTTCGTAAAGATAAACTTGCAGCTAGAGAATAAAAATGATAGTGTTTTCAAATGATTTTGAGTGATAATACTGTTGTTTGTATAATGGAGATTTAAAATTTCAATCACCTTCAGTACTGAATGAAAGGTTTCTTGCCATGTGAAACATGACCCAGATTTCTTAGTTAGGTTTTCTTTGATCTTTCAAGAGCCATTCAGTCTTTTTCTTATGCCATACAATTTTCATACAGATAAAATAATCCAATATTCATGTTCAACTCCTTTTATTCTTATTTGTCATTTGAACCTGCAGTGTTGGTTGTACTTGTGTCCAAACTTGGTTGATTTGGTATGTTCACTTCAGATAATTAATTTTCTTGTGTGTCAGTGTAATTGTCGTGGTTCACAATAACACAAAAAAAATGAATTTGATTTGTCTTGCTTCGTTTGCATTTATATTTTGTGTTTTCATTTGGAACACAGTTTTTAAAAACAAATTTATGATATCATTAATTCTGAAAAGCAGCTAAATGGTACTGATATAACCTTGTCATATGGAACAAGAAATTAAGATCAGTTTTAATTTGCAAATCAGA
The DNA here is from genome assembly GCA_016617855.1 of Megalonaias nervosa. NCBI lineage: Eukaryota > Metazoa > Mollusca > Bivalvia > Unionida > Unionidae > Megalonaias > Megalonaias nervosa. The sequence goes on along the minus strand of JAECUM010007611.1, from coordinate 50,399 downwards.
AGCATTTGGTTTAAAAATTACTTTGCATGTTCATTAATGATTTATGGCATTACCATAATTTGCTCAAGCCATAAATAAAGGAATGGAAAAAATATTTTGTTTTTAACAAACACATCACTAAACTTAGCAAATAGTGTTTCCTTTTTTCATATTTATTAACATTTTTTTTCATCTTTATTTTTAGGACACATTAGGCTTGACTGTAGCATGAACTCCTGAAAATAATAATAATAATAATAATAATAATAATAATAATAATAATAATTATTGTTATTATTATTATTATTATTATTATTTTCAGGAGTTCATGCTACAGTCAAGCCTAATGTTTCCTTTTTTCATAATTATTTACATTTATTTTTCATCTTTATTTTTAGGACACATTAGGCTTGACTGTAGCATGAACTGCTGAAAATAATAATAATAATAATAATAATAATAACAGATAAATAAATAAAATAATAATTAAAAATAATATTGCAGTGAAAAGGGAAAATTATCAGAGAACCAAACTTAGTGCCCTTAGTCCTTTATTGAACCAACTGACAATAAAGCATAAAAGGACCTCATATGGTAGGCTGTGAAAAAAGAGACCACCATTATATTGCATAAATAATAAATGTCTAAAGGTGGAAAAGGTTAGGGTCAAAGGATAGAATTAGAACATAGCAATTCCACTTCGTTTGATTTAACATTTCCTTGTAAAAGAAATTGTTCGCTGAAGCATCATTATTTCCAAAAGATTTTTCTGACCAAAAACCAAATTGAGTGCCAGTTAGGATTTGAGATTTAGTTGGACATGACCACCATAAAGCAGATTGTAATTATCAAGGTATACTGGAATAAAAAGAAGTTATTGAGGTATACTGGAATACAGAGTAGTTATCAAGGTATACTGGAATACACAGTATTTATCAAGGTATACTGGAATATACAGTGTTTATCAAGGTATACTTGAATACACAGTATTTATCAATGTATACTGGAATACAAAATAGTTATCAAGGTATACTGGAATACAGGTTGTTATCAAGATATACTGGAATATGCAGTATTTATCAAGGTATACTGGAATACACAGTATTTATCACGGTATACTGGAATACAAAGTAGTTATCAAGGTATAATGGAATACAAAGTATTTATCAAGGTATACTGTAATACAAAGTTGTTATCAAAGTATACTGGAATACACAGTGTTTATCAAGGCATAATGGAATACAAAGTATTTATCAAGGTATAAGAAAATACAACGTATTTATTAAATTATACATCACATGGTAGGCTGTGAAAAAAAAGGCCAAGGTATATTGGAATACACAGTATTATCAAGGTATACTGGAATACAAAGTAGTTACCAAGGTATACTGGAATGCACAGTATTTATCGAGGTATACTGGAATACAAAGAATTTATCAAGGTATACTGGAATACAAAGTATTTATCAAGGTATACTGGAATACACAGTATTTTCAAGGTATACTGGAATACAAAGTAGTTGTCAAGGTATACTGGAATACACAGTATTTATCAAGGTTAAATGGAATACAAAGTATTTATTAAGGTATACTGGAATACACAGTGTTTATCAAAGTATACTGGAATACACAATATTTATCAGGGTATACTGGAATACACAGTGTTTATCAAGGCATACTGGAATACAAAGTAGTTATCAAGGTCAGGTATGCTGGAGTACAAAATATGTTTCATGGTATAATGGAATACAAAGTAGTTATCAAGGCAATGTATACTGAAGTACAAAGTATTTATCAAGGTATACTGGAATACACAGTATTTATCAAGGTATACTGGAATACAAAGTATTTATCAAGGCATACTGGAATACAGAGTATTTATCAGGGTACACTGGAACACACAGTATTTGTCAAGGTATATTGGAATACAAAGTATTTATTAAGGTATACTGGAATACACAGTGTTTATCAAGGTATACTGGAATACACAGTATTATCAAGGTATACTGGAATACACAGTAATCAAGGTACACTGCAATACATAGTATTATCAAGATATACTGGAATACATAGTAGTTATCAAGGTATACTGGAATACTGAGTATTTATGAAGGTATACTGGAATACACAGTATTTATCAAGGTATCCTGGAATACACAGTATTTATCAAGGTATGCTGGAATACACAGTATTTTCAAGGTATACTGGAATACAAAGTAGTTATCAAGGTATACTGGAATACACTGTATTTATCAAGGTATAATGGAATACAAAGTATTTATTAAGGAATACTGGAATACACAGTATTTATCAATGTATACTGGAATACACAGTATTTATCAAGGTATACTGGAATAAATAGTATTTATCAAGGTTAAATGGAATACAAAGTATTTATCAAGGCATAATGGAATACACAGTGTTTATCAAAGTATACTGGAGTACACAATAATTATCAAGGTATACTGGAATACACAGTATTTATCAAGGTATACTGGAATACAAAGTAGTTGTCAAGGTCAGGTATGCTGGAGTACAAAATATGTTTCATGGTATAATGGAATACAAAGTATTTATCAAGGCAATGTATACTGAACTACAAAGTATTTATCAAGGTATACTGGAATACACAGTATTTATCAAGGTATAATGGAATGCACAGTATTTATGAAGGTATACTGGAATACACAGTATTTATGAAGGTATACTGGAATACACAGTATTTATCAAGGTATACTGGAATACACAGTATTTTCAAGGTATACTGGAATACACAGTATTTATCAAGGTATAATGTAATACAAAGTATTTATTAAGGTATACTGAAATACACAGTGTTTATCAAGGTATACTGAAATACACAGTATTTATCAAGGTATACTGGAATACACAGTATTTATCAAGGTATACTGGAATACAAAGCATTTATCAAGGTATACTGGAATACACAGTATTTTCAAGGTAAACTGGAATACAAAGTAGTTATCAAGGTATACTGGAATACACAGTATTTATCAAGGTATAATGGAATACAAAGTATTTATTAAGGTATACTGGAACACACAGTATTTATCAAGGTATACTGGAATACACAGTATTTATCAAGGTATGCTGGAATACACAGTATTTATCAGGGTATACTGGAATACAAAGAATTTATCAAGGTATACTGGAATACAAAGTATTTATCAAGGTATACTGGAATACACAGTATTTATCAAGGTATACTGGAATACAAAGTATTTATTAAGGTATACTGGAATACACAGTGTTTATCAAGGTATACTGGAATACACAGTATTTATCAAGGTATACTGAAATACACAGCATTTATCAAGGTATACTGGAATACAAAGTATTTATCAAGGTATATTGGAATACACAGTATTTATCAAGATATACTGGAATACAAAGTATTTTTCAAGGTATACTGGAATACACGGTATTTTCAAGGTATACTGGAATACAACGTAGTTATCAAGGTATACTGGAATACATAGTATTTATCAAGGTTAAATGGTATACACAGTATTTATGAAGGTATACTGGAATACACAGTATTTATCAAAGTATACTGGAGTACACAATAATTATCAAGGTATACTGGAATACACAGTATTATCAAGGTATAATGGAATACACAGTATTTATCAAGGTATACTGGAATACACAGTATTTATCAAGGTATACTGGAATACACAGTATTTATCAAGGTATACTGGAATACACAGTATTTATCAAGGTATACTGGAATACAAAGTAGTTATCAAGGTATACTGGAATACAAAGTAGTTATCAAGGTATACTGGAATACACAGTATTTATCAAGGTATAATGGAATACAAAGTATTTATTAAGGTATACTGGAATAAATAGTGTTTATCAAGGTATACTGGAATACACAGTATTTATCAAGGTATACTGGAATACACAGTATTTATCAAGGTATGCTGGCATACACAGTATTTATCAAGGTATACTGGAATACACAGTATTTTCAAGGTATACTAGAATACAAAGTAGTTATCAAGGTATACTGGAATACACAGTATTTATCAAGGTATACTGGAATACAAAGTATTTATTAAGGTATACTGGAATACACAGTGTTTATCAAGGTATACTGGAATACACAGTATTTATCAAGGCATACTGGAATACACAGTATTTATCAAGGTATACAGGAATACAAAGTATTTATCAAGGTATACTGGAATACAAAGTATTTTCAAGGTATACTGGAATACAAAGTAGTTATCAAGGTATACTGGAATACACTGTATTTATCAAGGTATAATGGAATACAAAGTATTTATCAAGGTATACTGGAATACACAGTATTTATCAAGGTATACTGGAATACACAGTATTTATCAAGGTATACAGGAATACAAAGTATTTATCAAGGTATACTGGAATACAAAGTATTTTCAAGGTATACTGGAATACAAAGTAGTTATCAAGGTATACTGGAATACACAGTATTTATTAAGGTATGCTGGAATACAAAGTATTTATCAAGGTATACTGGAATACACAGTATTTATCAAGGTATACTGGAATACACAGTATTTATCAAGGCATATTGGAATACACAGTATTTTCAAGGTATACTGGAATACAAAGTAGTTATCAAGGTATACTGGAATACATAGTATTTATCAAGGTATAATGGAATACAAAGTATTTATTAAGGTATACTGAAATACACAGTATTTATTAAGGTATACTGGAATACAAAGTATTTATCAAGGCATACTGGAATACACAGTATATTCAAGGTATACTGGAATACAAAGTATTTATCAAGGTATACTGGAATACACAGTATTTATCAAGGTATAATGGAATACAAAGTATTTATTAAGATATACTGGAATACACAGTATTTATCAAGATATACTGGAATACACAGCATTTATCAAGGTATGCTGGAATACACAGTATTTATCAAGGTATACTGGAATACACATTATTTATCAAGGTATAATGGAATACAAAGTATTTATCAAGGTATACTGGAATACAGAGTATTTATCAGGTATATTGGAATACACAGTATTTGTCAAGGTATAATGGAATACAAAGTATTGATTATTTCCCTTGTTGTCAAGGTTATTAAAGGGACATAACTTCATAAAGAAGCACATGGTGGCTAGCCATATATCCTCAGCAAAAATCAATGTTCATGCCTGAAATTTCTTCTTTACTGCTCATATAAATGCTTGTTTTTTGTTGTTTTTTAATGCTTCGGTGGCCTAAGTGGTTAGAGTGTCTGCCTCGGATGTGGAAGGTCGTGGGTTCAAACACCAGCTGAGTCATACCAAAGACTTATAATAATGGCACTAACAGCTGCCTTGCTAGGTGCTTAGCATTAAGAGGTTAGTGTTAGGACTGGTTGGTCTGGTGTCAGGATAATGTGTGTGGGTGGGACATCATGCCACATGTCTGCTGCATGATGCCACAGTGCTGGACATCACTATAAACTGCTACACTGCAGACATTGTAGCAATATGACTGAAAACTTGTTGAAGCTATGTTAAAAATCTAATCACACATACACACACAAATGCTTGTTTTCCTTGCTCCAAGTATAATTTCGGAAGGCACACAGAATTAAGTGTCACATGGCTTGATCTTTATTTTCATATGTAAAAATAAAAGAATTTTTAAAAATTAAAAATATTTATCCAATAATTTTTTATATTGCACACCTAAGTATATAATAAGCTTATGTATTCAAGGTTGGATGAGTCTGATTATAAGCAACGTTTGTATATATTATTTCTTCTGTGAGCAATATTTTGCCCACTTGGGGTTCTTGTTACAAGTCAATAAGTATTTAATTTTAAAAATATATATTTATATGGAAATTTATATTTTAATAGAGTTATGTCTGTAAAGTCTTATCTTGTTTTATGGGATGATGGAATCGGCAATAGCCATACAAAACTTTCTTTACAAAATTGGATGAACTACAATTTGTGTAATAATTACTCTTACAAAATCTTGCAGATGCGGGAGGTTGCGGGTTCGAACCCTGACCGGTTCATTCCAAAGACTTATAAAAATGGTACTAGCAGCTGCCTCACTTGGCACTCAGCATTAAGAGGTTAGTGTTAGGACTGGTCGGCCTGGTGTCAGGATAATGTGTCTTGGTGTGACATGATGCTACATGTCTGCAGCATGATGCGCCAGTGTTAGACATCACTATAAATTGCCACACTGCAGACATCGTAGTGATATGACTGAACAATTTTTAAAGCTACGTAAAAAAATCCAATTCTCACACACACACACACACACACACACACACACACACACACACACACACACACACACACACACACACACACACACACACACACACACACACACACACACACAATCGTATCAATATTGGGTTTTATCAATATTTGTTGATTCTTATACAACAGTATCTTTTTAAATTCTAGGTTCAGATTTTTTTTATTGCATTATTTTGCTATCTTAAATTATGACACTGTTTTACAGTTCTTTAACTTGAAGGTTCGTTTTTCATAAAGTGCGTTTGTTTCCTCATTAAGATAAGCCTAATAAATTATCTTTTTACTTGTGAGACCCATATGGCATTTTGGATTAGGTTTTCAGTTTCATATCATGCATGCATGGCTTGAGCAGGAAATAATAAAGAAATAGGTTATATGTCATTAAATGACTCTTCGTAATACTTCTATTGTTCTTTGTTGAGTATGTACTAAAGAGACAAGAGAGAGAGAGAGAGAGAGAGAGAGAAGTCTATAACTTGTATCATTCTTAAACAGAAATGGTTGTGATCTGCATAACTTCACACTCATGGAAAACTGTTGCCAGTGGACAGTACAAACAATTGTGATAAAGGCAATAAAATGGTAAAGGTTGTTAGAGATAAGCAAAATTCCATTGAGTACTTAATTGGTTGAGAACAGCTGAGTGTCAGAAACTCTAATTTCAGGGATTTTCTGTACATACTAGCTGGTGTCATGCGTATGTTGTGTTGCACATGCTAGCTAGTGTTGTTCATATACTGTACTGCACATGATGGCAAGTATCATGTATATGCCATGCTGCACATGCTGACTTGTGTCATGCATATACTGCACTGTGCATGCTGGCTAGTGCTGCACATGCTGGCTGTTGTCATGCATGCTGTGCTGCACATGATGGCTAGTGTCATGCATATGCCATGCTGCACATGATAGCTAGTGTCATGCATATACTGTACTGCACATGCTGACTTGTGTCATGCATATACTGTGCTGCACATGCTGGCTAGTGTCATGCATATACAGTGCTGCACATGATGGCTAGTGTCATGCATATACTGTGCTGCACATGATGGCTAGTGTCATGCATATACTGTGCTGCACATGCTGACTTGTGTCATGCATATACTGTGCTGCACATGCTGGCTAGTGTCATGCATATACTGTGCTGCACATGCCAGCTAGTGTAATGCATATGCTGCATTGTGCATGCTGGCTACTGTCATACATATGCTGCACTGTGCATGCTGGCTACTGTCATGCATATGCTGCACTGTGCATGCTGGCTCATGTTATTCATATGCTCTGCTGCACATGGGCTTTATGATTGATTCATATTTAACATTATTCGTTGCCACAGTCTGGCTTACGTTTTTGTTGGTAAAACAGTTACCTCAGAATTAGCTGTAGCCTTACATTTTATCCCTCCACTGTCATGTGCGCTTTTCTTTTCTGAATCTTCACCTCATTTGACAACTATTTCATAGGTGATCATAACATACATTTTGTCATTTAAACATAGAAACAAGCAGTATAATAGTTTCATTTCAAGCACAGTATCACACATTGAAGCTGCTATGCTGCATAATTGTTAAAAAATCCTACAGAATTATTACTGTCATTTAATCAGTACAAATGTCAACTTGAATACAATACTTTATAAAAATCCGTTTGATGAAATCAAATACTTAAGGAAGAACATTATGTCTACATGCATAAAAATCCCCAAAAGAAAACATATTTATGATGTACAAATAATTTCATTTACTTTGTCAAGGAAACCGATACTTATTTTGGTAAAATGCTTTTCATTAATTTAACTACATTGACCCACTAGATTGAAATCAAACGGTAATCCATTTGTGTGTATCAAGCTTGAGTAAACACAATAGAACACTGCTAATTAATTGTACTAAATTTATTTTGTTTTAAGTGTTTTGATTGGATGATAATTCATTCACTTAGCCCAATATAGAATCAGGCAGTAATAAAACATGCACATAAGTAATAGTTACCAAAGACCCATTATGTTGGAGGTAGTTTCAAGAATTCATTTGCCCAGGGGCCATGAATGGCCAGATAAACATAAAGTAATTAAAACATGAGAATTAGCACTTGCCCAATGTGTTTAAAAATTGGTAAAGAGCACTTGTCCTGGACTAGTGCTTTGGAAAATGTTACTTGTCTGACTTTGAAAAGGAATATTGTGCCTCCACCACTAATAGAGATTAAGGTATACCCTGCCCTGTGATTCCACCAGTAACAAATATTAGCTATGCCCTGTCCTTAAACTGGCCTTGTGCCTCCACCAGTAGTAGAGAATAAGGTATACCATGCCCTTAATCCTGGCCTTGTGCTTCCACCAGTAATGGAGATTAAGGTATGCCCTGCCCTTAATCCTGGCCTTGTGCTTCCACCAGTAATGGAGATTAAGGTATACCCTGCCCTTAATCTGGCCTTGTGCCTCCACCAGTAATAGAGATTAAGGTGTACCCTGCCCTTAATCTGGCCTTGTGCCTCCACCAGTAATAGAGATTAAGGTGTGCCCTGCCCTTAATCCTGGCCTTGTGCCTCCACCAGTAATAGAGATTAAGGTATGCCCTGCCCTTAATCTGGCCTTGTGCCTCCACCAGTAATAGAGATTAAGGTATATCCTGCCCACAATCCTGGCCTTGTGCCTCCACCAGTAATAGAGATTAAGGTATACCCTGCCCTTAATCTGGGCTTGTGCCTCCACCAGTAATAGAGATTAAGGTATATCCTGCCCTTAATCCTGGCCTTGTGCCTCCACCAGTAATAGAGATTAAGGTATGCCCTGCCCTTAATCCTGGCCTTGTGCCTCCACCTAAGGTATACCCTGCCCTTAATCTGGGCTTGTGCCTCCACCAGTAATAGAGATTAAGGTATATCCTGCCCTTAATCCTGGCCTTGTGCCTCCACCAGTAATAGAGATTAAGGTATGCCCTGCCCTTAATCCTGGCCTTGTGCCTCCACCAGTAATAGAGATTAACGTATATTCTGTCCTTAATCCTGGCCTTGTGCTTTCAACTGGAGTAATAGAGATTAAGGTATACACTGTCCTTAATCCTGGCCTTGTGCTAATTCTGAACCACTTTCAATATCATGTTCTTGAATTTATACATTCTAGAGACAAAATGGTTTACAGATGCAACTTCCAGCTATTCAAATCTAAATACTGCATTTACATAGTTGCTTATGAATTTATTTCATTCATGTTTTAGTTTTGTTGTGGATGGAAATGATTATTGTTAAATAGGACTGAACAGTTAATGGAAACTTTTAATGTGGTCATGTTAATGCTGGACTCCCTCACTGACACTGAAAATGAAAGGTCTCACAGTATGGTATATTGAATATTTTTAGACCCATATCAGAGGTCCTGAAATGACTGTATTTGCAGGTTATGTTGGGCAGATCAAGCTTTTCACCAGCATATACTGTAAGGAACTGGACACTGGTCATATCATTTACCAGCTTAACCTCTAAGGAACTGGACATTGGTCACATCATTGACCAGCATGTACTCTAAGGAACTGGGTATTGGTTATATCATTGACTACCATATACTCTTAGGAACTGGATATTGGTCACATCACTGACCACCATATACTCTAAGAAACTGGACATTGGTCATAGAATATCTCTAAGAGCAGTATGTCAGATTGTCTTTGATTTGTGTATACAGTAGACTGTCAAATAAACCCCTTAATAAAGTAAAGTTCAAAGGTCACTAGGTTAAATTTACAGATGTTTTTTTTGTGGGATAGTCAGTAAAATTGTTGCTGACTTGGTTTGGTCATTATGTTTTCCCAGTTGTTTAAACACTCTAAAGCCACAAAGCACAAAACAAAAGATGTGTGAGAGCTATAATCTCTTGGACTCAATAAATAACCTATAAGTGAATGAACTTTTTTATCCAAGGTCTGTAATATAGACATTCCTTCAGTGCCTCACACAGTGTGTTTTTATTATATTGTGTGACAGTGTGTCAGAACATTATGTGTTTTTATTATATTGTGTCACAGTGTGTCAGAACATTGTGTTTTTTTATATTGTGTCACAGTGTCAGAACATCATGTGTTTTTCTTATATTGTGTCACAGTGTGTCAGAACATCATGTGTTTTTATTATATTGTGTCACAGTGTGTCAGAACATCATGTGTTTTTATTATATTGTGTCACAGTGTGTCAGAATATTGTGTGTTTTTATTGTGTCAAAATGTGTCAGAATATCATATGTTTTTATTATATTGTGTCACAGTGTGTCAGAACATCATATGTTTTCATTATACTGTGTCACAGTGTGTCAGAACATCATGTGTTTTTATTATATTGTGCCACAGTGTGTCAGAATGTCACGTGTTTCAAAACAAACATGTGAAGCCTAAGCTCAGCTTAAGAAAAGATACTAGGAACATCTTTTATCATCTTCGTCCAAGAATTGTTTGAGGACATGATCAAATAAACTTCACCCTCTGACTTTACTGGAAATGTCCATCAATTAGATATTAGATATTTCAGAGTTCGTGTGTCTGCTTGTTGTAAATCAGTAATTAAAGTTTAAAAACAGTAGAGCGGAATAAAATAATGTTGTGTGAAATTCTGTAATTATATTTTTTTAATATGAAATGAAATTTTAAAATTAGTCAAACAAATGAATCAACGAGATCAATTCCCTCTGATGAGTTACAATAGTAATGAAACCAGTCAGGGACTGTGGGTGATTAGACCACCCCAGCAGATGGGAGGGAATACCTCCACATCCATTCAGTCATCATCTTTCACGTCAATAAAATGACTGAAATTCCATCAGTCGAACATTAATGTCTACTTTTTCAGTTACAAACAGAAAAAGTTGTCACAAGTTTCTTTTTATTAAAATTGTATTTTTCATTATCAGTCAATTATGGCCCTTCAGAGCCATATATACTCTGCTTTATGAGTATTTATAAGGCACTCAGTCGCCACCAAAATGTCAGAAATTAGATGATGACAAGAAACTGTGCTGATGCAAATATAATCAAGAGAAGAAAACAAGATAGTACCTGGAATGCTGGTAAAATAAACAAAAATAGCAGAAGAAATTGACCCAGATGAGGCAATAGTGTTACCCATTTTCTTCACCAAGTATTCAGAGAAATGTGAAAATGTACTTCATATAGACGAGTCTTATTGGTGAAATACAGATGTTATTGTTTTGAGTTAATGTTAATAAAAAATAAATGTTGAATTAGAAACAATAAATGTTGAAATAGAACTGAACTGGCTTCTGTTTGATTTTTGCAAGGTCAGGAAAATTTAGTAAGGGTCAGTAAAAAAATTATTTTGGCGATCCTGTGGATTTGCAAAAAAAAAATCCTTATTTTCGAGGCCTGTTGTTAAAGAGAAACAGTGGTTAAACATGACTGGACAGGAATTTTCACTTCTTATTTACATCTGGGCAAGTGAATTTTCAACTCATTCAGCTGACAGTTGATGGAATTATTTTTTTATTGTTTTTTTTTTAAATATCAAATCCAGTTTTCAATATCCAAGATCAAAACTGCATGCAATTGACCAGTCCAAGTAAGTCTTGAAACTACCCCATAATGAAGCTAACTGCTCATTTTGTTTAAAATCTCATGCTGGACCATCACAGTGAATTATGTTTCAGTCAATGTTTATCAAAATAAGGAGGTTTCGAACTGTTCTAGAACTTATAGGGCTCTTTCTTGACACGTGTATTCTCTTCTATCTTTTCCAAGGAATTTGGTGATTCATTAAATTACATCAAGCTTAAGGGCAATTTAAGGTATTGGCATAAAGTACTGGTCTTGTCTTCAATGACATCTATTGCCAAAGCTGTGAAGAGACTAAAATCCTTTACAACACCTGGAACCTATACAGTAAACACTGGCATGCTTTGGCTGTGATTATTGGTTTTCATTGGTTGAAGTGCCTAAGGGTCCCAGACAAGTTACCAAATTTTATTTATATCAAAACTGGCTTTGCATATTTCTTTTTATTGGTGAAGATGCCCTGGAGGGCCCAGACAAGAATTATGAAATTGTATGTATATCCAATCTTGCCAAGAATAAGTCAACCATAAAATTGTCTATTTCCCTGGGGATGTACCGTTTGATTATTTTCTTGATTGAGAAAGATTTTGATTCAAAGTTGAAATGTTAAAAAGCATATGATTGAACATTATCATCTGGTCACACTAAATATCATAGCTTTAATCAAATTTACATTAATTAAAAAGAATATTGGCACTTCTTTGCAGCAGTTTTACTAAATTATTTGTATTTATTATTTCTTTAAATATCCAAATTATGTTTCCTCAATGTCATTGTAAGGACCAGTCTATCTTTTGAAAGTTTTTATTTTGTCATCTGTATCATTTGCAACGTCTCTGTAAGGACCAGTTTATGTTTTGGAAGTTTTTATTTTGTCATCTGTGTCATCTGCAGTGTCACTGTAAGGACCAGTCTATGTTTTGGAGGTTTTTATCTTGTCATCTGTATTGTCTGCAATGTCACTGTAAGGACCAGTCTATACTTGAAAGTTTTTATCTTGTCATCTGTATCATCTCCAGTGTCACTGTAAGGACCAGTCTATGTTTGAAAGTTTTTATCTCATCATCTCTATCATCTCCAGTGTCACTATAAGAACATTGGAAATTTTATCCTGTCATATGTGTTATGTGCAGATTATTCTTAGGAACACTGTATAGAAATAGAATAAAAATGCTTCTTTCTTCATCTTATACAAGTATTTGTACAGCACACTGCTCCTGTGGCCTAATGGTTAGGGCATCCACCTTGGATGCGGAAAGTCATGGGTTTGAACCCCCAGCCGAGTCATACTAAAGACTGATAAAATTGGTAAGAGATTAGTGTTAGAACTGGTCGGCCTGGTGTCAGGATAATGTGACTGGGTGGGACATGATGCCACATGTCTACGGCATGATGCCCCAGTGCTAGACATCACTATAAACTGCCACACTGCAGACATCATAGCGATATGACTGAAATTTTTTTAAAAAATACATTAAAAATCCAAATCACACACACACACACACACACACACACACACACACACACACTGCACAACAAGCATGGCATTGCATTTCAGAATTAAAAGAAATAGAATATTTTATATATCAGTTTGACCTACTGCTCCCAGATGGTTGTTGTATAGGATGGTGATAAGCATTGTCATGGAGGAAACAAAAACAACAAAGCAGTAAATAATGGGAAAAATGTTACTGTTAAAATGTTCAACCTTCATGTTGGTAGAAGAGGGTTATACCCTTAATGCACAAAGTTCTCTCTGATACAACTCTGTTTGAATTTCTTGACTGATATACCTACCTGCTAACTCCTTTCACAGAGGATCACTACCTGGGTAGACAGAGTTTGGAGATAGGAATCTCCATGACTTGATGACAGCTGGTTTAGCCTAGCACCAAAGACTGACACAATTAGGCGATAACACTTAATGGGTCCATCATGAAACCAAGCCAGAGGCTAGTGCTGTGGTGTTAGAATGGAGTTACCTCTACACCTAACTTAACCTCTGTTTATTATAAGTTTGAAATATATTCATGAATGCATGGACTACATAGTAATTCATTAAAGGACTACATAGTAATTCATTAAGTTCAGGTTTAAAAAAAAATAGTGGTAAATTTAGTAGCTGTTTTATAGATTTGCTTCTGGTGAAAAATCTTGTTGAAAGTATTTGCTTTCATTCATTGTAAAATGGAAGAGAGTGTGGGGCCAGATTTGACACCATTTTTCAGCACATGATAGGCTATACATGGCAGCCAGTATACTTGGTGGAGAAAGAGTCCAGAATGAATGACTGACCCATGGGAAGCTACCAACAAACTTTCTCACAGCTTTGGTCAGGCTGAGAAATGAACCAGCCAGTGTCCTTATACCATGCAAAGTCACTCATGGTACATGCACTGTAATTCCCTTTTTTCAAATGAACCAGGTAGGCAGGGTCCTTCCCTTATGCCATGGTACATGTACTGCAATACCCTTTTCTCAAATGAACCAGGCAGGCAGGGTCCTTATGCCATGGAACTTGCACTGCAATACCATTTTCTCAAAAGAACCAGGCAGGCATGGTCCTTAAGCCATGGAACATGTACTGCAATACCATTTTCTCAAATGAACCAGGCAGGCAGGGTCCTTATGTCATGGTACATGCACTGCAATACCCTTTTCTCAAATGAACCAGGCAGGCAGGGTCCTTTCCTTATGCCATGATACATATACTGCAATACCCTTTTCTCAAATGAACCAGGCAGGCAGGATCCTTATGCCATGGAACCTGCATTGCAATACCATTTTCTCAAATGAACCAGGCAGGCATGGCCCTTAAGCCATGGAAAATGCACTGCAATACCATTTTCTCAGATGAACCAGGCAGGGTCCTTATGCCATGGTATATGCACTGCAATACCATTTTCTCAAATGAACCAGGCTGGGTCCTTAAGCCATGGTACATGCGCTGCTACCTTTTTCTCAAATCAATCAGGCAGGCAGGGTCCTTATGCCATGGTACATGCACTGCAATACATTTTCTCAAATGAACCAGGCAGGCAGGGTCCTTATGCCATGGTGCATGCACTGCAATACCATTTTCTCAAATGAACTAGGCAGGGGTAATGAATACATATATATTCATCCGGAAGGTCGGATTGACAGGTCGTTAATATCAACCTCAATCTTGATATTTATCCACAGATATTTAAATAAGGATCAAATATGACAAGGGCACAGATATCATCTCCCTGTCTTTTATGTCAGAATTTTTTTTTTATTTTTGCAAAACATTCCTCTAAAACTTGTCAGGGAATAAGAAATAATTTTAAGTATTACTAATGTAAAATTGAAAAATACAGCTGTTACCTCCTTAAATGTGATGTCTGTTATAATAGCAAATTTTAGAGAAATAAATAGCATTAGCTTCTCTTGATACCACAGTCCACAGTTGTATTCAACTCAAATAGATTTACATGTTTTCAGTTTAAAAATGATAATATGCTCCTAAAATTTAAATATAATTTAATGACATGTCTTTTTTCATCTGTGGGATTTTATGACAGATATGTCTTTTTTCATTTGTGGGATTTTATGACAGTGTCTTTTTTCATCTGTGGGATTTTATGCCACACATGTCTTATTTACATCACTGGGATTTAATTACATGTTTTATTCACACAAAGGATTTTATGACACGTCCTTTTGCACGTGTGATTTCATGACATAATGTGAATGTCTATATTTAGATCTGTGGGATTTTATGACATCTCTTTTACATCTGTGGGATTTAATAACATATCTTTTTCACATAAAGGATTTTGTGACACATATGTCTTTTTTCATCTGGGGGATTTTTGTGACATTCATGTCTTATATACATCTGTGGGATTTAATTACATATTTTATTCACATAAGGGATTTTATGACACACGTGTCATTTTTTAAAAAATCTGTGGGATATTAAGAAATGTCTTATTTACATCTGTGAGATTTTATGACATGTCTTTTTGTTACATCTGTGGATATTATGACATGCCTTTTATTTACATCTGTAGGATTTTATCAGAAACCATATGTCCTTTTTAATCATTGGAAACTTGTGTTGATTGGAGTTATGTGTTTGTTTTCTATGTGAACCTAATGAAGTTTAACATTAAAAAACTCTAGTATTGGGAAGTTATTTAGTCATTTGTGCATGTGTCAATGATCCATCTATATTTACATGATTCTGTTTTCAATACAGTATAACTGAATTTAGAGGACGACCACTAAGAGAGCCCAACTGTTTTGAGAGACCAGAGTTTTTTTTATGTACATATTAGTATTATGACCATCCATCTTGAGAGGCTTTCTATCTTGAGACATCATTTATCCTGAGAGACCATGTTTTGTTGGCTGAAGGAGAGGTCTCTCAAGACAAATTTTACTGTAGTTAAAATTTGCTGAGTCACTTTGTGTTCAGATATAATACTGAACTCACTGATGGCACACAACTATGTGTTGTGCTTTAAGTGCATTTCCACACAAAGGAATAAAGTAAATACTGAATACAGTATTCTGTTAATACAAATTTTCTCTCTCTCTCTCTCTCTCTCTCTCTCTCTCTCTCTCTCTCTCTCTCTCTCTCTCTCTCTCTGTATGCCCCACCAAAAATGTTGAAAGTAAATGTAATTATTGTCCTTTCTGTTGTATGAACATCTCGTTAAGTTTTATGCATAGGTAGTTTCCCAGACCCTGTGTTGGGGCATTTGTGTTTCATGAGCATATTTCTAGTTCTTGTAGTTATCACACTTCAGTGTGTGATGTTTGCATGTTACATTTGTGTAACATGATTTCTTGGAATGACAAGATGGTTGACTTGCTTAAATTGATATTATACCCAGTCCAGATATATTGTTATGTTTCCTTGGTGAAAACATTTTAAATTTTGTATAATAAAGTTTCTTGAACATCTGCAAACTTTTCATAAAGATTTCCAATATGATGTATACATACATCACTGGTCAGAAACAGTTATGCACATTTTAATTATTTCACCAAAAAACTATTTGTAATATTTAAATAAATATTTCAAAAATTTTTTGTGCTTTGTAATATTTCTTGGATACATGTTTTGAAATTCCTGAAACAAGGCTACACTTATAAGAAACTGTTAACAAACACAAAAAACTGCATTGGATACTCCAGTGGTTTAAGCCCTGCCTGATGCTTTACCATCTATACTCGCTTATAAGTCGAGTGAAACTGCAAACAGCAAAGATTCTGATCTGTCACAGCATAAGTCACCTGCAGATAAGGGTATATGTTGTTTGTTCTGCTGATTATTCCTAACAAACTGCACATTATGTGCTGGGAGAGCTTCATCTGTGCAGTTGAACTGGGCTTTATAAGCGTGTATATATGGTATTCATTATGATGCTGTTATTGTGTGCAACCATATCGAGACTAATGTAATAAAACAGATGAAGACAATTTGTATGATTTTGTTCCACATGATGTAGGTGTTGGGCATGGTGTATGGATTTAGTTATCCCATGAAAATCTTGAGATGTGAAAAATGTTACATGATAAACAATGCTGGTTGATGTTCTATTAAAATCAAATCTTTTCATAAGTTGGCAGTGTTAACCCTAAATACACTTTGTGATTGGTATTATTTTTTATCTTATACACCGAATAAAAGACAATAATGCCAGTAAACATGTGCAAAAACCTGCTTGGACAGAATTTAAAGTTAATTTAATACATGTAAATGCATGAAACCATATAATTGTATCTTTTTTATAAAACTTTTGTATGTGAAGATGTAGGTGGAAAATATCCCATCAGAAGTAATGATCTAATGATAATTTAGCTGTTTTCTTTGACTTACCAAAGTGTGTGAATCTCACAAAATCAATTACTGCTGATTTAGGAGAATTTCATACTAACAAAATGTTAATTTAAGATTTCCTTTTTGAAACATTCTCCCAGACTGATTAGATGCCTAAAAATGTGTGTGTGTGTGTGTGTGTGTGTGTGTGTGTGTGTGTGTGTGTGTGTGTGTGTGTGTGTGTGTGTGTGTGTGTGTGTGTGTGTGTGTGTGATTGGATTATTAACGTAGCTTTAACAATTTTCTAATGATATTGCCATGATGTGTGCACTGTGGCTGTTTATAGTGATGTCTAGCACTGGGGCATCATGCCGCAGACATGTAGCATCATGTCTCACCCAGTCTCATTATCCTGACACCAGGCCAACCAGTCTTAACACTAATCTTTTAATGCTGAGTGCCAAGCGAGGCAGCTGCAAGTACCATTTTTATTAGTCTTTGGTATGACTCAGCTGGGGTTGGAAACCAGGACCTCCTGCATCCAAGGCAGACACTCTAACCACTTAGGCCACCAGATAATTCTTTGAAGAATTACTGCTTAATTTAAGAGTGAGCCAATTTGTATTTATTTAATGCACATCAATGATGAATCATTGGTTGTTGAATGCTGATGTTATCTCTGATTGTATGTCTTGAAAGCAATGAATTCTAAAGTTATTCTCAGGTTTTCTTAATCACTTGAAGTATTTATTCATAGAGGAATAATCTGCCATGGCAAAACCCAAGTATATCAAGTGTAGTTAACTCATATACTGACATCAGTTGCATGTTAGTCAATAGTATGCAATTACAAGATTTTAGAAAAGATCTGATTTGTTCAAAATGCACTATTTTACAAGTAATTTTTGGGCAGTTATCAGCTAATGAAAGAAAGACTGGTAATTATATTTCTATACAGTGGACACCTTCCATCCCTGATCTTAGGAAAAAAAAGATAAAGAAAAAAGAAAAAGAAATATCTTTCATGTACACACAGTTTAAACTAGGTCATAATGACCTAATTTTGGGGTAATTTAGGTAGGTTTAGGTAGAGCAGGTCTTCGAATTCAGGTCACAGTAGTACACATGTACTGGTATGTCTACATATGAGAATGTTTGTGACTTTATCTAATAGATTATACTGATATCCAAGATGTATTAGCAACCAAAAGCTGTTTGTCACACTATAAAGTTATAATTTCTTGATCTCTCAGAACTAATTTCAGAAATCCTCGATTCTGTCAAAGTAGATAATGCCACATTACCATTGCATGAGGGGAGATGTTTGAAATTTCAGATTTTGTAATAAATGTCAGATTTTCTAAGGGCTACTCAGGCATGTAGTTTCCTGATGAGATCAGTTTTGGCCAGGGGAAAATAAAATGCCATCTGGTCATTCCATATTAGTGTATATGTCAGGACATACCTGTGCAGTTTGGCCAGAGGTTATTAATTCAACTGGATCAATATTGATATAGCCATACTGCAGATTTGTTTGTACTTAATTTCCTGTTCATAAACTGTGTGTTGAATTTTGTACTTTTGCCTTATCTTATTTGTGAATTACAGTGATAAAAACTGAGTTTCACATGTTCAGTTTGATTTTGATCTGCTGGTGATCAACCAGTTTGGGAGATTTTCAGGTCATATTCATTTCACCTGTAAATGTTGGATTCTATACAAATGACTCAATTCAATGTACATTACAGTAATATTATTACAGCTGGGATTTAACTTTGGACTGTTGTACTCCTTACATCTAAAATATTTCATTCCACACAAAAATGGGTGAGTTTTATTTTACACATTTTTATTACTTACTGTGAATATTAGCAAATTTTCTTTATATCTGTGCACACACACACACACACACACACACACACACACACACAACCACATGGATAGTCAAACATTGGGTAAGCTTTTCTATCATATGAGCAACATATAAACACCTTGAAACAGTCTTTTAATAATAAATTTACAGCATCTGTAGCAGTTCCAGAGTTTGGTTGATGAGGGTATGCTTTTGTGCTCAGCTGTCATAAAACCAAGTGAGTTTGCAATATGGCCCTTTGGTGTGCATCCTGCATCATCATTCTGTCACCCATTGACAGCTGCAGTTTTCAACTTCTTCTCAAAAGATTGCAGGACTAATCTTGGTATCAGTGATGAAGAGACACAATCAAAGATGGACTTGGTTGCTAAAAAAAGAAACAACAAATTTGGCTTCCAATATGACTTCCATTATTAAAAATAGAAACAACAAATTTGGCTTCCAATATGACTTCCATTATTAAAAATAGAAACAACAAATTTGGCTTCCAATATGACATCCATTATTAAAAATAGAAACAAACAAATTTGGCTTCCAATATGACTTCCATTATTAAAAATAGAAAGAAATCCTCTTTAAAAAAATCACTAACAAATTTTGACGGAAAGTATTCTGACATTTAGGATTTTCAGATTTGTACAAATCTTGCCGATTCACCATCTAGTATGGTTACCATTGCTAAAAACAGAAAAACTTTGAAGTGACTTTTTCAAAAACAAAACTGATCAAATTTGATAGATTGTATATACACAATGATGATTAACACAAAATACAGCCATTGTTTTAAAAAAGAGAAACACCTTAAAATGACTTCTTTTAAAAAACTGCTAAAGAAAACTTCCTCACATGTGGGTGGCTTTTCAACTTTGTTCTGATGGAATCATCCATCAAATATACTGAACATTGCTAAAATTAAAAAATTAAAACTTTATGTGATTTCTCAGAAACCACTAAACAGGATTGACTATCTTAGCACAAAGATCCTTATGTTTCAACAGATTTTTTTATCCAGTATGGCTGCCATTAGAGAAAAAAAAGAAGCCTTTTTAAGTCAAAATGCAACTTACATGTACAAACAGGTTTCTTGGCCAACTGTCCTATCATTTGACCTTGAAGCAGATGTCAGCCAGGTAAGTGATCTCACACCCACTTGAATTCTTTGTGAGAAGGAAATCTTCATCATGCTAAAAATAGCCAACTTTTTTTCTAATGCTGATTGCAGAAGTAACTGGAAATGGCTGAACATTTGATCCCCTCAGCAGTTGTGGAGAAAGTCAATAGTAATTATGTATACAAATGGAAGTTTATATGGTCAGTTAAGGACAAATCGAAAGCAAATTTTCATTGTTTAAAGCAATGTGCAGGGTGGTTGGGTGGGGTGTGGATCACATTTTAGCTGCTTGGGATAAAAAAAAATGCACTTTAAGCACATAAAATATACTTTGAACTTTTAGCAAATCTAAAGTAGAGACATGCATGTCTATATTAGCGATAACTCTTTTCAGGGTTGCCAGAAATAAAATCATAAACTATTAAACATTGGTTACTTGTTATATTGCTAACATGCTTAATCAGGCCCGGTCTTAGGGCAAGGTGAATGAGGCAGCCACCTTGGGCCCCGTGCTTCTCCACAATGCAGTTTTTTTGCTTGGTGCCCCGCACTCATCGCTTGCTGTCTTGGGCCGTGCACATCTTAGGGCCGGGCCTAAGCTTAATTAACTGTATTTGTGAAAATTTAATGAAACTAAAATATTATGACCTCCACTATACATTCTTCTGTCAGGGGTGTCATATTTGGGTGAAATATTCTACAAAGTTTTCCGTAGCTTTTGATAATTTGCACTGGAACAGGTGGTTATTTAATATAGATAGTTCCTGAATGATGTCATCAGCCACCATATTTGTGGTCAGCGGGTAGATTTACCATTGACTTTATATGGTGTTTGGAAGTTGAAATAAATTCATTGAATCTCAAGATACTTTTACAAAAATTACATATATAAACAGAACGCAAATCAAGCTGTTTGTTAGTATCCATATTTGTGATTTATAAGTTGACTTCCCTTCAGTGTGCCTTGTTAAAAATAGTAAATTTTGGTGATCGCATACAGAAGAAACTGCCAGGCTGCCCATCGCCCAGGTAAAATGGGCAGAATATCGTCTGCTAGGGACCTGATCAGGAAGCATCAATATACATGTATAGTGGTGATATTTAACATACCATATATACTGTATATACTCAGGATCTATGTTGTTTGTTCCGCTGATTTCTACTAATGAACTGCACAGACCCAGATCTGCCAGCACATTATGCACTGGCAGATCTGGGTCTGTGCAAGGGTAATGCCAACGATGCAATTTGACATGGCATTGACATTGATGATGGCAAAGTTGTGCAACTGTCGAAATCCATAATGAAGATGGCTATAATAAACCTGTTGATGACTGACGAAATTTTGTAAAATATGATAATCAATTTAAAATATCAATTTTGTTGATGTTAGGGAGCATCTTTTTGGTAAATATTGAAGTTGAGGTTTGGGGAATCATAAATATTTATATAAACATATCAGCTTTACAGAAAATTTGTTCTTAAATATGATGTTTTAAAAATGTACCACAGATTGATGGAGTTGTGAGAGCAGATTGTTGCACAGAATGTTGAAAAGTGTACCATACCTGCTTTTTATCTTCATAATAGTTGTAGGGGGTCTTTGTTAATGTTGATAATTATAAGCCCTGTTTACCTGGGATTACCTGTTTCAGTCTTGTTAAACTTCCCATAAAACCATAAGGGTGTGACGATAAGGATTCAAGGACTGATTTCCCTCTTGACGTTCAGTCGCACATGTGTGTCTTTGGGGAGGAGTGTTGAATTTTTGACTTTATGGAAGGAAATATGATGCCATTCCTTCAGTCAAGAATAAATTATTTGACTTGTCCTTATTAGCACAGTTTTGTTTTATGACAGAAATTTCCAGAGACAACTTGTTGACCATTTTGATGATTTTTATATTGCCATACAGTGTAGTTTTATAATGATAAAATAGATTCAGTTTTTAATGATGTCAACAGCTGTTGTTTGTTGTCCTCCTCCTGAGGCTCTCTGATTCAGTGTGGTGAGTCACTCAGTTCATTTTATTTAAGGATTAGGTATTGCTGTTAAGTCACTCAAGCCCTAACTCATGCCAGTACTGATATAGACTCCAGACCAGTGCTGTTTATGGCAAAGGTGTGAGCACTACCTGATGAACTGGCACACTGGCAACTTGTTGGACATTCAGGTCTGATGCGCTTCACCTTTCAGACTGCTGCTGTATATCATATACAAATTCAAATTGTTGTAATTTGAAGAATTATTTCTACCATTTTTGATGAAATTTTTGGTATGCAATAAAAAAACATTAACTCTAATTCACATGGGTTAAGAGAAAACATCAGCTATTTTGATATTATATGGTGTTGTATACTAATGAGTAGGGAGTGGTTATCTCTACTCAGGTCATGCTATGCTAATAAGCAAGGCATGGTTGTCTCCACTCTGGTCATGCAATGCATGCTATGCTAATGAGTAGGGAGTGGTTATCTCTACTCTGGTTTTGCTATGCTAATGAGCAAGGCATGGTTGTCTCTACTCTGGTCATGCTATGCTAATGAATAGGGAGTGGTTATCTCTACTCTGTTATGCTATGCTATTGAGTAGGGAGTGGTTATCTCCTCTCTGGTTTTGCTATGCTAATGAGCAAGGCATGGTTGTCTCCTCTCTGATAATGCTATGCTAATAAATAGAGAGTGGTTATCTCTACTCTGTCATGGTATGCTAATGAGTAGGTTGTGGTTATCTCTACTCTGGTCATGCTATGCTAATGTGTAGGGGAGTGGTTATCTCTACTCTGATCATACTATGCTATAGAATAGGGAGTGGCTAGCTCTACTCTGTCATGCTATGCTAAAGAATAGGGTGTGGTTATATCTACTCTAGTCATGCTATGCTAATGAGTAGGGAGTGGTTATCTCTACTCAGGTCATGCTATGCTAATGAGTAGGGTGTGGCTATCTCTTGTCATGCTATGCTAATGAAAAAGGTGTGGTTATCTTTGCAGAGGTGATAGATCAGTTAATCATTAGTTACTGTGAAACATTATTTAAGTGCATAAATGTAATATTATCATTACTGCAAAATAAGGCCATAAAGTTGACAGCAAACACCTGAAATACCATGATATCAAACACTGTCCTATCCTGCACAGTTGCTGGACAGTAATGAGCACATTTCAGATCTGAATTTTGACAGACAGACAGATAGACACATATATAAATAAATGTGCAAGTTGCATCAAAATCAAAGCTTCTAGTATCAGAAA
This sequence comes from Megalonaias nervosa, assembly GCA_016617855.1. Classification (NCBI taxonomy): domain Eukaryota; kingdom Metazoa; phylum Mollusca; class Bivalvia; order Unionida; family Unionidae; genus Megalonaias; species Megalonaias nervosa. Next base: position 26,527 of record JAECUM010007611.1, on the reverse strand, counting down.
ATTGGGAATAGTTAACAATTTTCGAAAGAAAATAAAGTCTTTTCGATAAAAAAATACATAAATATGCAACACTATTCATCAAAATGCTAAGCAGTTAATGTCTTCTTGCACACAATTAGTAAAGTGTCCTAACTCTTTATTATAGTGCAGTTCCACCTATCTCATTCTTGCAGTGTCAGGGACACAATATGAAGTTGCTTGTTGTCAAAAGTGGAGATAAGAGACAAGGAAATTGTTGAAATCGGACACTGTTAACCTTTAAAAATGGAAGACATCACAATCTAATTTGTACAGGTATAAAAGTTTAACAAAGAAATGCATGTACAACGCTAAATTCTAAAATAAAACTTTTTGCCAGGACACGATATAAAGAATACCTGTGTTGTAATATTTTCTAATGCTGATTACCATATTTGCCGTCCTATAGGTCAATGCAGAGTATAGTATTGCCTTTGTACATGAGTAAGGTCACAATTGTCAGGTAACAAAACAATACAGATTACATATTTTATTTTTTAATGAGATGCAGGAAGGAAGATGAGATAGAATAACTGTCTTTGTCATGGTTATTCATTTTCTAACTTGTCTATTCTAATGCACAAATATGTAATCAAATTTAAACAAAATATATTACTAGTGCATGCTGCTTTAGCACAGTTACATCTGATGTACGTGAATTTAATACAGATGATCATGTAAATATTTTAAAATCCTTGTCAGTGCTGGGTACTATAATGTTTTGAACATGTTCTCATCCCCAAAATGATAATTATATTTTGCACATTATTTTTCTTACTCTGGAAAAAACAATATTTTGTTTTACTTATGAAAAGTTACATAACATACGATAAAGCAATTTGAATGACATAATCCATATATAAGTTAATTCAGAGTTTAAGACAAAAAGTCGAGACTTCCTGGCCAAAAGGTATCGACTTATAGGCAGGTAAATATGGTACTTTGCTGACTGACTTTTTTATTATCAAGTACATACTTTTTGCTTAAAGGAATTGATAAGAACCTTGTTTCAGTTGTATTTCAATGATGCTGGTTGTCATGGTTACTGGAGCATGACCATCAAAAATTGGGCATTGGACTAGTAATTTAAGGGTCACGGGTTTGATAACTGTCCAGGTCTGACCAGATCGTCTGCCTCAGTGTGTTTTTGGGAAAAGCACTTACCTCACATTTCCTTGGCATGATATAGCCATTAAACATAGACCATCTTTTGGCAATGTTAAACATAGGCCATCTTTTGACAGTGTTAAACATAGACCATCTTTTGGCAATGTTAAACATAGGCCATCTTTTGGCAATGTTAAACACAGGCCATCTTTTGGCAGAGTTAAACATAGGCCATCTTTTGGCAGTGTTAAACATGGGTCATCTTTTGACAGTGTTAAACATAGGCCATCTTTTGACAGTGTTAAACACAGGCCATCTTTTTGCAATGTTAAACATAGGTCATCTTTTGGCAACATTAAACATAGACCATCTTTTGGCAATGTTAAACATAGGCCATCTTTTGGTAATGCTCTGACTATGAGCATTAATATGTTATAAATGAAAAAAGTTAATAATTTACCGTGTAATATATAAATAGAGTTTATTATTTTACCATGTTTTAAATGAAAGATGTTAATAATTTTAGCATGTAATAAATGAAGAAAGTTAATAATTTTACCCTGTTATAATTTGATAAAGTTAATACAACATATTCCCCAATTTTAAAATGTTTTGGTTTTTTAGGAAAGCTTCTTTAAATCCCAAATTCCATAGTCTAATCATACAATAAAGTTGGGCATAACAGGTTGTCATTTTATCTTTTATACAGGACTTGACAGTCATGGATAATAGCATTCATGAAGGGGTCTAGGGTACTTGAAATATGGATGTTCCTGTCAAAAATTCAGTGTTTATTTGAGCATGGCTATTTGCAGCCATCTCCATCTAAAAATAGAATGGGACTTTAGATAAGCAATCCATAAGCATAGCATGACTGTTTCAAGACTGCATTGTGTAACATGTACCATCTGTATTCACTTATAAGTCGAGCCAAACTGCAATATACAAAGATCCATGCCTGCAGATCAGGGTCTATGTACTAATTACTTCTAACAAACTGCATGGACCCAGATAATGTACCGGCATATTATGCGACAGAAGATCTGGGTCTGTGCAGTTGGACTTGTCTTATAAGGGAGTAAAATGGTACATCAGTAAGTATGTGTCATTGTTGTTGTTGTTGTACCGTTTAGTGCCATTTTTCAGCACAAGATAGGCTATACATGGCAGCCAGTATAACTGGTGGAGGAAGAACACTGGGAAACCCCGGGAAGAACCACTGACCCACGAGAAGCTACTGGCAAGCTTTCTCATGTACCCATGTTAGCTAAGTTTGTGTCAGTCATCTGACTGTTTACCGTCATTCTGCTTTTCTTTCTTTTCCTAAAAATCTTCAATTTTTAGTTTTTTTTCTTCTTTTCATTTCCAAACAATTGTGATTCAGATGCACAATGTGAAGCATTCCCAATAAGATGTACCATGTACCTAAATTCATACAATTTGATATCCATCCTTTGGGTTTGAAAGTGAAAAGAATCTAAAAGTGCTGCCCTGCATGTGTGAGAGGCAACTGATGGAGGTAACCAATCTGCTGTGAGGATACAATTGTGTTCCAACTGTCAGTGTTTACACCAGGGGTATGAGACTGAGAATCAAAAATGCCCTTGGTGTCAGAAGCTGGGGTCAGAATGAGTAAAACACAAACCATGGTGTTGGAACTGGGGATCAAATTAAAAACTTGGGGCTCTCTTATGCACAAATGAGGATAAAGGGAAATGCCGCAACTGAGAAGTTCTTAGATTGTTGTAAGATTGCAGTTTATGCAAATAAATTTGACCTTGTATTTAAGTATTTTCCTTATGGGTTCATTTTGCTTTATCTTTACATTGTTTGCCATTCTTCATGTCTTCTTTTGCAACATCACAACTTTTTATCTTTTGTCTTATAGCAGATATTTACTTTTGCTTGGAGGTAGGTGCTTGTCCTCCTGGGAATTTTGGCAAGGTGCTTAGTGTGTATTTGTTATGCATTAAACTGGTGTTTGATTGGTACTATATAGCCAGGAATGTGCTGATGTGCCATTAAAATCTATATCTATATATATATATATATATATATATACGCACACACACACACACACACACACACACACACACTGTCATACTGGAATATATCAATTTGATCAAGACATAAAATAATGTAGTTAAGCAGATATCAGTTTCTATTGAATTGATCTAATGCATTCAAATTTTAGTATTCCCTGTTGACCAAAAAAAACCATATGTGGAACTTAATCTATTTTATTTACCAGTCCCTGTGTCTTACTGTTTTGTCCTTCATGTGTATTGCTTTGTTTTATGTCTAGTGTATTGTTTAAGATAGCTTCTATGGTGTAACAATGAGCAACTGGTCCATGGAATACCTTAACAGATTGAAGTCATGTTGTAGAACTTGTCAGTTTCAATACAGGGAAAAATATTAGTTTAGTCCCCTGTTTATTTTGTTTAGATTGCCTGATAATGTATTTTTGCCTGAGCTAAAAGGGTGTACAGCCCCTATTCTGAAGCCTTAAATTAACTCACCAATGTAACCATTTCTTTGTGCATTTGATCAGAGGAGTCTGTGTTCTTGAACTATGCAAATTTGAAGAATGTTTAATCAATCATTCAGCTTTTAGTTTTAATTAGTGATACAGTGATTTTCTCTGTTCTTTTCTGTCTGATGACAATTACCTGAGGATAGATAGTTATTGGAGAGATTAAACAAATATTTATATATGCAGTTAAATCTTCCTGCTTTCATAAGTATTTTAGTATGTATTTGTAGATTGCTTACTTTTCATGAGAGAAAAATTTTATTATTATTATTATTATTATTATTATTATTATTATTATTAATCACATTAGAGCATAACAAGAAAATGCACACCAACCTAAAAAATTTTTTTGGTGGTTTTTTTTTTTATTGCTTGGCTCCTTGGTCACGTAGAATGCCAATTTTAATTAAACATTTAATAGTCTAACATTTCACTATGTTCCCTAAAGAGAAATTTGTACTATATATACATATATATATATATACGCCACTCTTGCTAACAACAACAACAATATAACCGCCGCCAACCGCCGCGCCGCCGCCGCCGCCTTATGCCAACGCCTGCCTGCGCGCACCTCTCAATTAAATCTTAAATATATATGGTAGAAAATTGACCTCCCCCTCCCCAACATTTCACTATGTTCTCTAAAGAGAAATTTGTACAATATATATTGCTAAATTTTAAATATGTATGGTAGAAAATTGACTCCCCGACAATCATCCTGCTATAGATTGTTGCTATATGTAAGCATAATCATCATACTGAACAAGCAAAGTAAACACCCACACATAACATTTAAAGCAACTACACACACAAGGAATAATTATAGAGGCAAGGGTTGCCACTTGGTGTAAACCAGGGATTTCCTATACATATCTTGGGAGGATCAGCTGTTCACATGTTATCACCATGAAATGTTTTTTGAAAGATAATGACTAGCTTATAATTATGTAGTCAACCTTTACAAGTTTTACAGTTGGATTCTACTACTAATGCTTACTGTGCCACTATGACAGTCAGGTGCTAACAGTCTCCAGTCAGTATTTAGATTTACCTGGGAGAATACGTTAAACACCATGTTAGGTGAAGATTTCAGTGGTATTTGTTAAGAAGTTGTATCATGATTGTAATAGTCACTCGGGCTAAGTGGATGTTCTCCAATGCAACATGAAGGATATAAGTAGCGAGAACATTCATTTAAGTTGAACCCATGGATTTTATTTTAATAGCTTTCAGTTTTCATATTTGTCAATTAAAAAATTCAGTGGAATAAAGATGCAGACTTTCCATGCAATTTTGGATTAGACTTTGGTGAACTAGGCTACTCTGTTTTATTTACCTGTGATTTTTTCTTATCTGCTCGAGAGATAAAGTGACTGTGGGATTATTTATGGGCAATTTGGGTAAGATATAATTTTTTTTTTTATTTCTTCAAAGTTTTTCATCTTTATTTGATCTATTTTATAATCATTGTTGAATTTATTTGCCTTCATGATTTTTTGTTGTTGCTGTTGTTTTTTTAGCATCTAATCATTGTGGTAATTTTGTCGTGTAATTAATATAAATTGCATAAATATTACCATATATATATATATATATATATATATATATATATATATATATATATATATATATATATATACACACACACACACACACACACACACACACACACACCATATATAGTTGCTTATAAAATGCGTCAAACTGCAAACTGCACAGACCCAGATCTTATTCACCAGCAGATCTGGGTCTGTGCAGTTGCTAGGCTTAATCAGCAGAACAAACAAAATAGACCCTGATCTGCAGGCACATTATGCTACAACAGGTCAGGATCTTTGTTGTTTGCAGTGTCTTGGGAAGGATTTAATATAGCAGTAACAAAATGACCACTCTGGTGGACCAAATGGTTAGGGTGACCACCTCGGGTGCAGGAGGTTGTCTTATAGTGACATTGCCTCATAATGAAATATATGATGCAGTACTGCTTTCTTATAATCCTCTCTTTGGGAACATATAACCGTTACAGGGAGATTGCCTTATAATGAAGTTCACAGTGCATAAAATTTTACTGCCACTTAATGAAATGCGGATCCCTGACCATACTTGACGTTCAACAGGAATTGTGTTTATAATGAATGACCTTATAGCAGGAACTGTGTTCTAATGAAGGGCCTTATAGCAGGAACTGTGTTATAACGAGGGGGATTATAACTGGAACTATGTTATAATGAAGGGTCTTATAGCAGGAACTGTTCTAATGAAGGGCTTCACAGCAGGAACTGTGTTATAATGAAGCACCTTAAAGCAGGAACTGTTATAATAAAGGGCCTTATAACAAGAACTGTGTTATAATGAAGGGCCTTATAGCAGGACTGTGTTCTAATGAAGGGCCTCACAGCAGGAACTGTGTTATAATGAAGTGCCTTATAGCAGGAACTGTGCTATAAAGAAGGTCTTTACAGCAGGAACTGCGTTATAATAAAGGGTCTTATAGCAGGAAGTGTGTTATAATGAAGGGCCTTACAGCAGGAAGTGTTATAATGAAGGGCCTTATAGCAGGAAGTGTGTTATAATGAAAGACCTTATAGGAGAGCAGAAACTGTGTTATATTGAAGGGCCTTATAGCGTAGGTGTTGTGTGACGTGACGTGTGTGCAAATGTACCTTCCCACTCTTTGTACAAAAAAAATGATATTCCATCTACAGTTTCTTTAATACTGTATGCATATTGTCACTAACCTTTGGAATAGAGTGTTGAACATGTATAGATGGTTGAAAAGTTACAGCATCACTGGAATGATAATTATGAGTTTAAAAAAAGCTCTCAACCCAATGTTATGATAGTTAGAGAGGCTTTGGCTTTCCACCAGACTCACTATTCATAAGCAGATCTATAATGCCGCTAAGAAGAATGTCACAAACATAGTCCATGCCGCTAAGAAGAATGTCACAAACATAGTCCATGCCGCTAAGAAGAATGTCACAAACATAGTCCATGCCGCTAAGAAGAATGTCACAAACATAGTCCATGCCGCTAAGAAGAATGTCACAAACATAGTCCATGCCGCTAAGAAGAATGTCACAAACATAGTCCATGCCGCTAAGAAGAATGTCACAAACATAGTCCATGCAGCGAAATCAGTCCACTACAGTACTAAGATCATGGAAAGTTCCAGCTGCAAAGAGCTATTTGAGATTACTAACAAGCTAATGTCAAAGAACAAATGTACACCACTTCCAGCTACCTTCTCTCTAGTCGACCTTCCGGACCTGTTTGCAAATTTCTTCCATGACAAAGTACAAACCATCAGAGATAAAATTGACAACACAATTTCAATTGACTCATCGTCACCATACAGTTGTGATACAGAATTTCAGTGGCAACCGTTAGCAGCATTTGAACCTGTCCCTATGGATTTAGTACGTACAATCGTGATGAAGAGTGCACCAAAGTCATGTGAACTGGATCCGATTCCGATGTCACTGCTGCTAGAGTGCTTGGATCCAATACTGCCTTCACTAACTGATGTTATTAATACCTCTCTCTTATCTGGGGAATTCCCATCATTTTACAAAACTGCCATTGTAAAGCCTCTGCTGAAGAAACCAACACTCGACCATAATGATTTAAAGAACTACCGCCCAGTTTCTAATCTCCCATTCATGTCAAAAATCTTAGAAAAAGTTGTTCTATCCCAACTTGTATTTCATCTGAATTCAAACAGTCTTTTTAGCAGTGTACAGTCTGCATATCGCCCTTGCCACAGTACTGAAACTACTCTTCTGAAAGTAGTCAGTGACCTTCTCTCTACTTTGGATAGTGGGAAGATTACAGTCCTCACTCTCCTTGACTTGTCTGCAGCATTTGACACTATAGACCATGATATATTACTTCACTGTCTCCAGCATGTATTTGGCATTCATGATACGGCCTTACTATGGTTCAAGTCCTACTTGGTCAACAGGACACAAATTGTGTCCACAAATGGAAAACACTCCAGCCCAGTTGATCTATGCTGTGGTGTTCCACAGGGGTCTGTTCTTGGACCTGTTCTCTTCATTCTATACACTCAGCCACTCTCAAGTGTCATAGATCATCATCCAGTGTCTCACCAATTGTATGCTGATGACACCCAAATATACAAATCTAGCCATCCAACTGAAGTTGAAGCTACCATCCAAGGCGTAGAGAGGTGCATTTCCGATGTGAAATCATGGATGACATGTAACAAGCTGCAGATGAATGATGATAAAACTGAAGCCATCCTGATTACAACACAAAGACTTTCTCATTCACATCCTTTACCTCAGACAATAAATATCAGCAACACCAACATTAAATTCACACAGTCAGTACGAAACCTCGGTGTTACTCTTGACAGTACTCTCTCATTGCACCAACATGTCATGAACATATGCAAGGCTGCATATCTTGAGCTGAGACGCATCAGCTCCATTCGCAAGTATCTTTCAGTTGATGCCACTAAAACACTTGTGTGTTCCTTAGTACTTTCAAGACTGGACTATTGTAACTCAATTCTGTCTGGTTCGTCTCAATATCTACTTCAGAAACTTCAAAAGTTCAAAATACAGCCAGTCGGATCATCCTTAGAGTACCACAATCAGAGCACACCTCTCCCCTGCTCTGTACCCTACACTGGCTATCCATACGATCCAGAATTAAACACAAAATTTGTTCTCTGTGCTACGTTTCACTGACGGGCTCCAGTCCAACATACCTATCTGACCTCACCCATGTGTACACACCTGCAAGATACTTACGCTCCTCTTCTGACACTCGTATTCTCATTATTCCCACTATGAAGATGAAATCATATGGACAACGTTCTTTTGCATACCAGGGCCCAGCAACGTGGAACGAATTGCCCACTGCACTTAGACACAAAGACACAGTGATCTCATTCAAGAGCGCTCTTAAAACTCACCTATTTCAACTGCAAGAACAGACTTAAAGACCTAATAATGAATCCTTACCTTAAATATTTACAGCATGTTTTCTGTTTCTAATTTCATGGTGTTTGTTTTTATTTTTGTAATCATATCATTATATATGTTTTTTAAGTGTTGTCAAATGTTGTAAAGCGCTTAGAGCTTCTAAAGATTAGGTGCTATACAAAGTCCTCATTATTATTATTATTATTATTATTTACAGTAAGTAAGGGTTATATACATTTTATTTGTTTAATTAATAGGTGCAACAAAATCCACAGGAAAATAATGACAGTCTTTGTGGGTTGAACAGTTTTTCATGACCTAATTTTTCTGTGTCATTATTGGAGCACAATGATTCCCAGGCTCCACAAACTGAATGGGGACATATCAAAAGAAATAGACACATCAAGGTGTAAAATTTCAAGTTCACTGGAGTCATGATTTGAGAGCTGTAGAAAATGTGAACATGTGAAAAATTAATTGCTGTTTGTTGACATGTAATTTTGCATGTAAATTGGGTCCTCTTGAAATTTGAAGAAAATCAAAGATGTACTATTGATGTGTCCTGCAGATGTGCATATTATTCGTACAATTTCAACACCCCTCAGGGATTAAGGTACATTTATCTTAGTATAAATCACAATCAAGTAGTTATTTTGAAAGATAATTATTAGTGTAGTAATTTAAATCTTCAGATAGATTATTTAAATTTTAATTTCCTTCTTGTGAGGTAAAACCTCAGTCTTACATGGCTATTTGATTTTCTCTGTAATGTGATTCTCTAAAGGGGAAGGAATTAAATTAGGTCCATTCAGCATAGATATATGAATTTGTTAGAATATCAAGTATACATTCTCCAAGGGATGAAGCAATACAAAACATTTGGGATCATATTTCCTGTTTACTAATTGGATATAGGAGCCATGTTTCCTGTTTACCAAATCAACTTAATGATATGAGTGATAATCTGACAGTGAGAGGAAAATTCTCCTGGAATTTAGGTCCATCATAAATTCTAGTCTCACGTACTAAGATGAATTCAGACACAAAAAGAGATTTTACATGCTTAGATTCTTTCTGTTTGATAGTTTCAAGCAAAGTATCTTTCCATGCAAGTGTTTGATATTTTCAACTAAGTACAATTCCATGCAAAGGTTTGATATTTTCAACCCAAGTACCATTTTGTACAAGGATTTGATATTTTCAACACAATTTCCGTTATATGGAAGGGTTTGATATTTTCAACTAATGTTCCATTCCATGCAAGGGTTTGATATTTTCAACCCAAGTACCATTTTGTACAAGGATTTGATATTTTCAACACAATTTCCGTTATATGCAAGGGTTTGATATTTTCAACTAAAGTTCCATTCCATGCAAAAGTTTGATATTTTTAACCAATGTACCATTCCATACAAGGGTTTGATATTTTTGACCCAAGTTATTTTCCATGCACATATTTTCAACCAATGTACCATTCCACGCAAGGATTTTATATTTTCAACCCAAGTTCCATTCCATACAAGAGTTTGGTATTTTCAACCAATGTACCATTCCATGCAAGTGTTTGACAAGGAGATACATTTCTGAGTAAATTCATTGATTAAATGCATTGTTCATCATTTCAGTCACAAATGTGTGCATTTCCCTCACAATCTACATTTTATGATCATAATTTTAAAGATGGTAAAAAAAATACTCGTTAATATCTTGATTAATTTGATTGCCTTTGTTTTACTTTTCAATTTCCCTCCCATTTTTCACTTTTCCCATTTTTCAATTTTCCCTTCCATTTTTCAGTTTTCTTATGATCTCCAATCGTTTATAATCATGTTTTCACATCTTTATCTTTAATTTCCTTATTCCAACATTATATTTCTACTGAATCAACATGTATTTTAGCATGAGTGGCTATTGATTAAGGGGTATTTTCACCTCCATTATAACTACAATGTCCAAAGGAGCTCTTATTTGGACAATTAAAATGTTCATTTTTGCTCCTCTCAGTTTTATGTATGGTAAAAGTGCGCACAAAGTATAATAAGTTTGTACATGTAATTCATTAAAAACAGCAGAACAAAAAATTTTTTAAAATCCGACGGAATATTTTGTCAACTATTGCATTTTGGTGATCCAAAAGTGTTAGAAATATGGTTAATTCAGAAAAATACAAGTCACGGAATCTTGAAATTTAAAATTCAGCCTGTATGAATGACAATGGGTCAAAATACCATATAAATCTAAATAAAATTATCCAAGTTTAAGTCTTAATTATCCGTCTGTGGGCTGGGGGTATAAAACAGGCCTAGAGAATAGTCCTGTATGTTGTGAAAAGCGACCAACAGAGGCAACTTTTTTTTTTTTACAATAGGGTATATCCAATGATGTTGAATGTTCCAGCTGTAATGACCTTGGGACTATTCTTAAAGTGTGGGGTTTTAAAAATTTTGACTTTGTATTTTAACGATTGTAAAAACAAATTGCTTCATTTTTTGTTTTGTTACTTTTTTATACCTAAACTTACTTAACATCATAACCAGCATTGTACTGATGTGCCATAATACACCCTATCACACACACACACACACACACACACACACACACACACACACTGGAGTAACCTTTTTCATTTGTGCATAAAGTTTTGATGCTTAAATTCAAGTTTGATGAAAAGATTTTAACCTATCAGTTTCAAGTGAGCTGACTTTTGGATAATTGAATTGGTTCTTTCCTTAATAGGTGTCATTTAGTCTCTTTTATGCCAGTTAATCTTACAGAGCAATATACTAGTGAATCACCAGCATAACTAGATGTGTAACTAGTTGTTTGTATGTTGAAAGATCTTGGCTGGTAACACCTTCCATATATCAAATAGAAGGTGGTGACAGAAAAGTTGACATAAAACCTGGTCAGTATTACACAGATAGCCCAAGGTATAGTTTAGCCACACTTTCCAGCACTTTTGACCTTTTTTTTTTCTTCATGTGAGCAGTCTCATTGTGTGCTGAAACAATTTCATTCATAGACTTATCTTTCATCTGAATCCCATAGTACTATTCAAGAGTAAAACAATCGCACTCATAGACTTCGCTTAACTAATGTCTCCAGCCCAGTCGCATTCTGGAGTAAAACAGTTTCTTAAAAATAAATTAGACATATTTCTGATGTGAAAAAAATATATGACACAATTATTAATTTTACAGGTTTAATAACAGAGTCAATTGTTATGGAGTTAATTGCCAAGTGCTGGACATTTTTATATGAAATCTAGGGATAACCAGATATGTTTCAAGGAGTTCTGGCACTCAGATGGTTAATGAGGTGACTAATCCAATTAGTATCTGTTTGGATGTAGGCCAACCATCAGACATTACAGTCTATCATTACACTGGTATCAGAGAGATTCCAGGAGGTGCACAATGCAAAAGTATCAAGAGAGAACAAGAGCATGCATATGTGTAAAGGTGCTATGGTGTTACAAGTGTGTTTGCAGTGATTTGCTTATCGAGGCAATGTGCATATGTAACAGTGCTATGGTGTTACGAGTGTGATGGCAGTGATCTATTTGTTGATGCAATGTGCATGACATCAGGTGAGTATCATGGTAAAAATTATGTTTTGTGTCATGCCACACCTGCCTGCATCGGAGGCTTTATGATTATGTCCTCACTTTCCATCCATCGATCTATCTGTCTGTCTGTCTGACAGTCAATACTGAGAAGCATGTAGACATTATCAATTTGGTAGGCTTGTTTGTATGCATGTATAAATGACCTGATTAGTTGTTAAAATATTTTGGTAATTTTGTGTCATGTTTCATGTCCTTTATTTTTCTGTACATGTTTGGTCAATATAAATCATAAATATTTATTTGTACTAAAATGCTTCATACATAGAAATTTGTTTTATGATTGAAAAATTCTGATTTATATAGATATGAAGTCTAAAATCAGAAGATTAACATGTTTTTGAAAATTATAGTATATATATGAATATTGTGCAATAATGGCCGATACAGAGATGATCTTCGCTGAAAATGTGTTCTTCATAAATTAATGTTTATTTGTTTTCATGCATATTTACTTTTGGAATTTGTCATGAAGACCAGTCTATAGAAAAACATATTTTCAGTAGAATATACATTAAACTGAATTACTTTCAGATCTTTGGCCTTTTTGTAGATCTATTACATGAGCTATCAGTCTTTCTAACCATCTAAAAATAATACACACCAGTGTATGTTATAGAGAGCCAAATTTTGGATAAAGTGTAGACAAATATTTAAAGCAATTTATACATTCCGTGTAGTAAGTTCTCATGCATGTCATAATGAAATGTCTGTATTATCCATGGCAAGTCTTTTCTTTGCAGCATGTCATAATGAAATGTCTGTATTATCCATGGCAAGTCTTTTCTTTGCAGCATGTCATAATGAAATGTCTGTATTATCCATGGCAAGTCGTTTCTTTGCAGCATGTCATAATGAAATGTCTGTATTATCCATGGAAAGTCTTTTCTTTGCAGCATGTCATAATGAAATGTCTGTATTATCCATGGCAAGTCTTTTCTTTGCAGCATAATAATGAATCTGTACACATGAACTTAGTGCCATAGAAATCAAAGCCCATCAAAGTGAAAGCAGTCAGTGAAACAATGAGCACTTTACAAACTTGCTTCTGCATTCCATTAATTGTATGGGTTTTTGTAGCTAGTGTGAATTCATTGTGACAAAAATCTGTGATCTCAAGACTTTTGGTTTAAATACAATGGGTGTCTTAAAAATTAAATCATTTCTCTATCTCTCACTGTTCCACAGGACTAAGTCATTGAGTGCTTAATACCATTTACTGAGCAGTATATTTATTCTTAATTAGAATTTTGGGCATGTGTTGCTTGGTACTTTCAATGTTTTTTTAATTTTAATGATGTAACCATGTTAAGGTATACAGTACTGTATACTGCAGGTGCAGCTTTTCTAAGTTTCATTAAAGACCAATGAAACCATTGTACTCATTGACAGAAGAGTCCAATCTTTGAATTAAAAGTGACAGCGACACTTGGCATCAGTAGAGATGAAAGACTCAGTGCTGCCTTATTTCAGGAAGTGTATCTTGAATTGTTGATAAAAGGCTTATTGGTTATTTTTCTTTGGCTGGAATGTTGACATCCTTTTACTTGCAGAAATGACTGCTCTAGTGGTTAGAGCATCCACCTTGGATGCGGGAGGTTGTGGGTTCGAACCTCAGCTGAGTCATACCAAAGACTTATAAAAAATGTTACTAACAGCTGTCTCGATAGGCACACAGCATTAAGAGGTTAGTATTAGGACTGGTTGGCCTGGCATCAGGATAATGTGACAGGGTGAGACATGATTCTACATGTCTGTGGCATGATGCCCCAGTACTAGACATCACTATAAACTGCCACACTGCAAACATTATAGCGATATGATTGAAAAATTGTTAAAGCTACATTAAAAATCAAAATCACACACACACACACACAGAAAAAAAATTAGGGTGACAAATTTTGTAATATGATCCTTCTCTGGATTTAAATTGAATTGAATACATATATTATAAACATTATTTTAATTTGAAAGATATATATAACTGAAACAGATGGAGTATGTTATTTATTGTTTGTATAACTTCCATTTACAATCCTTTACTAATTCTCTTTTGACAAGAACTTGTTAGATGGGTATATTTAATGGTATGGTATGTTTTGCAAAATGAAATAAAAAAATGGTCTTTGGGGCAATGTTTGTTTAGATCACAAGCCAATATGATTAAAATCAGATCGGATCACAAAGTGAAAGAAAAAAGATGTGATGATGGGACATGTAGCAATGTCCACATGCCAAAACTCACAAACTATCTCTCATGCCTGAGAACATGCCATAACTTTCAGCCTATCCCTCATGTGTGAGAACATGCTATAACTTACAAATGATCATGTCTGAGAAGATGCCATAGCTTATAAACTTAACCTCTCATGTGCGAGAAGATACTATAACTTATAAACTATCCCTCTTGAGTGAGAACATGTTATAACTTATGAACTATCATCTGTTTATGAGAAGAATCCATAACTTATAAACTATCTTTATGTCTTAGAACAAACTATGTCACCTGAATCTGTCAGTTATAACAAGTCAGTTATTTACTCCAAAACCACTTTGAGGACTGCCATGAAACTTTACACACACATTCATCATAGGGTCTTAAGTTGCTCCAAAATGCAAATGGTGCCGTTTGGACCTCCACTATGGCTGCCAGAGTGGCCATCTTGAAAATCTTGTTATTGCACTTCCTCCTGAATGGATAGCCATATTAATATGGTCACCACAGTGCTCATTTTGATCATTTTGTTATCACTACTACCCCTGAATGGAAAGTCATATTGACATGAGGTTTTGACCAGAGGACTTTCACATGATGTCTAGTTGGACCTAAATGAAAATGGTGGCAAGCTTTAAAATCTTGCTATCACTGCCCCTCCTGAATGGATGATCATATCAATATGGGGGTTTCACTGCAAGGCTTATTATGATGCCTAGTTGGTCCTAATGGTGCCATTCAGACATTCATTATGCTTGCCACAGTGGCCATCTTGAAAATCTTATCATTATTTCTCCCAAATGAATGGTCATATCCACATGAGGTTTTCATGGAAAGACTTCTTAAGATGTCTTAGGTTGGTCACGAATGAAAATGGTGCAGATCCAACTTGTAATATGACTTCCACAATGGTCATGTTGAAAATCTTATCAAACTCAAATGAACATTGTGCTTTCATCAAAAGGTTTCTTCTTATGTTGAAAGGCTGGTACAACATTGAAATGGTGCCAGGAAGATATTGAATATGACCAGCATGGCATCCATCTTGAAAACCTTGTTAGCATTGTTGCTCCAAAAGGAAAGTGATATCAACATGGGGTTTCCACCAGAAGACTTTTTATGATGCCTTGTTGGTCCTAAAGAAATTTGTGCCAAGTTGACATCCAGTATGTTCACCCAGCAGCTAAATGAAAATCTTTTTTATTGCTGATAAATATCAAACATGGTTTCAACACTTGGCAGTTTAAAAGGAAGAAATGGTCTTATCTTGAATTCCTGGAAATTCTTTTCAGCCACCTGAGTGTCAGACCCATCCAGGGACTCTTGTTTAAAAATGTTGAACTAATGGACTTGGACATTTAGATGAAAACTCTGTTAGCATGCTTGCACAAAAGTCACTCGATGTAGATAAATCGATGGTGGAATTAGAGTGATTTAGCGTTGGGGTAGGACTGCAATGAGTACAAATATATAAGACTTTAGAACCCAAAGATCAAACCTTTATTTGAATACAGTGAACAAGTTCTTAAATCAGATTGTAGTGCATAAATTGTTGACTGCAGGGTCAAGCTACGTCTTCTTGCTGGAATATGGTTCCAGGTTGTTTAGATGTGAAATTGAAGGTTCACTTGCCAGAAATAATTTGAATTTATATATGTTAGGTAAGGTGATTATTTTGGTTTTCACGTTAGGTCCCACATGTTTAATGTTGTAATTTATTGCTTGAGCAATTGCAGTTTTTATACAGCTGCAAGTAATAGCCCTCTCCAAAACGTTTGTATTATACTTTAGATTGATTTACTTTGTAAAACATTATTTATGTTATCAGTATATATATATATATATATATATATATATATATATATATATATATATATATATACTGATAACATAAATAATATATATATATATATTGTATCTATTGACCTCTGAGAAGTCATTGTTGTTCTTATCTCTACTGCATTTATATCATGTAGTTAAAATCTAAAGATACAATAATAATGAAGTGTTATCCAAATAATATTAGTTACAATATTTTTCTGAGATTTCTTTAGAAATAAACATATTTTGATAATGTCTCTTTCATCTGCAGAAAATGTACAAACCAAACACTGTAAATGATTCCCTTCTTATTCCTGTTAAGTGCGGATTGCCACGTTGTCTGAGGAGGATACATTTGATAGAATATTCAATGAAAATAAAGAAAATTTATGATATGGAGTTGGGCATTTATTTGGAAAAAAAAATTGATTCAAATGATTATTAAGGCTAAATCTTTTTTATTTCTTCCAACATAGTAAATTTTGAAATATAATATTACATATTACATCCACAAAATTCTATCAGTATATTTCCTTTGCAGAGATTGATCTTTGTTATTCATTATTTTTAATCAGGGTAAAAAAACCCCAAGAAATGTACATATATTTAATGAACATATTGGACTTAAATATGAACTTATATGGCTTCACTTGACTGATATAATGGATTTTTTTATAAATGAGTATATACGGTATGGGTGGAACTAACAAAGTGCCACAATTGAAGTCTCCAAAAGGGTTGAAGTGAATGTTTCACTAATTTGAACAAGTTTAGATGTCCTGTTTGACCTCTCACATGGAGACATTTAAGGTCATGGGGTCATTGTTCATGCTGGTAAATTAGCAGGTGAAAGAGATGAGTGCATTGTCCAATCAGAGCCCAGTGGCTTGGAAACAAGGCAGGAGAAAAAAAACCAAAGAAAATTTGATCTCTTTTCTTAGTTGGAGGTTTATAATTGTCCAGATTTAGTTCTCTTAATAAGGTTTCAAACAAGGGCAGTGAATTATATTGGAAACTGTGTAATTGACAAAATGGCTAAATATATTTTCCTGCTATTTTTTTTTTACATGAAGGGCACAAGAATATTAATACTCACTCCACATAATTGGGTAATTTAGATCTGCAGTGCTTGTGATTGAAAAGAATAATTATGTTGCCCTATAGAGGAAATTGTTCAAGATGGCTTCTGCTAATAATTTGTACATGAATCCATTGCCCTTTCTTTGCAAAGTGATGTTACCTACAGCTTTGGGCACATTTTGAGGTCTGTGCATTGCGTTTCAAATAATGATTGAGAATCTCAATTCATTAACAAAACAAAGAAAATCTCATTATTAGGAAATGGATGGAGTTCCTTCATTGCATTTGATATGGAAAGAAAATGTAAAAAATAAAATTAAAAAAATGGCATCAATTTTATAGACAGTAATTTCAAAATTTCCCCAAAACACCATTGGGGCCCCGAGTGGCTGAGAGGTCTAAAGTGCTCACTGATACGGATCACTGTCATCTTACCTCTATTTGTGTGGGTTCAAGTCTCAGATTCGGCCAATGTGGGTATGTGAGAAAGCTTTCCAGTAGCTTCTTGTGGATCTATGGTTATTTTGGGGGTTTTCCCGGGTTCTTCCTCCACCATTTATACTGGCCACCATGTATAGCCTATGTTGTGCTGAAAAGTGGCATTAAACCCTACAACAACAACAACAACCAAACACCATCTTGTTTTAATACACAGTAAGAGGAGTATGTGACAACAAAGGTGTTATCAGTATTTGAGATGGATATTGCTGGAAGAAAAAAAAAACAGTTACTATAATATCTTCATTGTTTTAGATTTTTTTTATTGGAATAGCATATAGATTCTATTCCTGACATTAATTTAAGTTGTTCCAGCAATAAAAATGCCCTACATAAGCTACATCAATATACATATTTAGTCTTTGAGGGGTGAGGTCTTGTTTTGCCATTTATCGTGCCAGTTGAATGCTCCCTTAGTCTTTGTGAACTGAGGAGGATTCAAAATCCCAGCAGATTGTGCAGGTGTGTCTGTGGAATGAAGAGATATGTTATGGTTTCCTAAAATTTTGTACAAAAACAAGATATTGACTGAATCATGTAAGCCTACCCCCAACAGTGGTTTTTTTTTTATAAATAGAACAGATCCTTCAATGGCAGAATTTTTGGTGTTTCTTGTCATAGATGTGCCTTGCAAGATAAAAATATTATGTCTGGATACATGCTTATGAAAATCCTGATATGAATGTATGAACCTTCTGATATGCATGTATGAATATCCTGATATGCATGCATGAACATTTCTATGGATGAACATCCTGACATGCATGTATGAACACACTGATATGCATGTATGAACATCCTGATATGCATGAACATTTTTATGTATGAACATCCTGATATGCATGTATGAACATACTGATATACATGCATGAACATTTTTATGTATGAACATTCTGATATTCATGTATGAACATTTTTGTGTATGAACATTCTGATATGTGTGCAGATATCCTGACATGGATATAGGTGAATGCTGATTGTAAATTATTCCATACTGCTTGTGACTTCTATAAATCCTACCCCCTTCGGCTGGCAATATTTATTCATTTTCTACCAAAACTACACCAACTGTGGGGTCAGGGATGTACAGGTAGAATGAATAGACCTGATGCGCTGACCTACATGTCATAAGAGGCAACAAATGGAGGCATGAGTCACTGTGGCTTAGTGGTTAGCATACTGAACTTCTGACCAAAAGGTGCCAGTCCAAAGTCTGAGTCAGCTGCCGTGGTGTGTCCATAGGCAAGGAACTTCACTCTAGTTGCCTTGGAACTAAGAACCTACCTGTTACTGTGCTATAAAACATCTAAGAAACTACTAGGACTGTGGAACATCAGAATTTGGTATTTTTTATCAACAACAAGAAAAACCCTGTTAATTAGACATGTAATAATTTTTTAGGAAAAAAAATTGCAGGGAAATTTGACCATAATCAGAAACAAAAGTTAATAGTGGAATAGACAAAAGAGTCATTTTTTAATCCATACAGTATTTTGTCCCTTATAGCATATCACATGCTTGTGTGATCAGTTAAACAAGAATCCAACCCTCCTCAAATGGCACTGAAATATTGCCATGATGTGGTGAGACATTCATGCCTACATATACATACCATCACAGAATTATTAGAAAAGATCGTATGGGAATATGCTCATGGTATGTCAATAAAACTACATTAAGGGAGATAACTTATCATTTACATGCATACATGCACACAGCGGGGAAAAGAAAATGAATAATATATCAGTAAAAAACCATGATATGTCTAAAATCACAAATTCATCAAAGAAAAAAATGTAATGAGTTTTGCTTCTGTTCAATACAGTTTGATCCCAACTTTGGTTTGAACTTTTTAGTGCCACACATTTCCAGCTGAATTTGTGTTTCAGTATCATGACTAATTTATGAACAAAGGTGAGGTGGTTAATCTGATGAACATTTTGTGTATTTGTTAGTGATTTATTGTCCCTTTAGTTGCTTCCTTCCTATAGCACCTATTAGATTCTGGTGGTTTCCAGTTTATACAAATATGTGCATCTGGTTAATTTGTCCCTTGCCTTTGATCATTAATTGCAACCTTCCTAATATAATTTACCATTTATCATCAGGGTCTTTGATATTATAGCAATGCTATCCTAAAAATTACAATTAATTATCCTAAAAATTACAATTAATTATCCTATTATAACATTTATTTTTGTACTGGAATTTAAATGATGCCTATTTGCAATAGAGTTGGTATGGCAAAAGATATGAAACACAGCTGCGATAAATAATAAAAATTAAATAATTAAATTCAAAGTTGACTCGTTCATTATATGGAACTCATTTTGAAGCCAAGGACAAATGTCGTGCATGGAAAAAAAACTTAAAAAACAAAGATAAATACAGGAGATTAGTTAAATACTAGTGGTTTGGTTTGGATTGGCTTGGTGGGTTTAACACCTTTTTTCAGCACATGATGGCCAGTACATTTGGTGGATGAAAAAAAAAAAAAAAGACTCCCAGGATGAACCTTTGACCCATGGGATGCTACTAGCAAGCTTTCTCATATACCAACGTTAGTTGAGCTGAGACTCAAACTCACATGGGTAAAGGTGAGATGTGTGAGTGATCTGTAAAGGCTAGTGCTTGACCACTTGGCCACCTGGGGCCTCTAGAACTCTGTAAAGGCTAGTGCTTGACCACTTGGCCACCTGGGGCCTCTAGAACTCTGTAAAGGCTAGTGCTTGACCACTTGGCCGTCTGGGGCCTCTAGAACTCTGTAAAGGCTAGTGCTTGACCACTTGGCCACCTGGGGCCTCTAGAACTCTGTCTTAAAAGGACCTGTGTCAAGAAGTTTATGTTGAAGGCAGCCAACTTTATATCTTTTAAGTACCCTTGGGTAGTGGAAAATTCAGCTTTTGTTTTTGTATATTTTGTTTGATAACTCTGCAGTGAAATAAAATATGCCAAACATGCTATAAGAATCCCTGAAAATGACTTTTAGTTGCACCAAAAGCATATTTTTTAAGAGAAATTGAGAGAAAAAATGTCAGAAATAGCACTGTTTGAAAGAATTGCATTGAAAATACAAACAGTCTGGGTTTGTGTTTTTATGGCACAGCAACGAAAGTAGGATATTTGGTCGCCCAATGCAGTCGGAGTAACGTACCTTGCCCAAGGGCATGTGGGTTGATACAGTGGTAGGATTTAAACCCTTGACATGCTAACCAATAAACCACACAGCTTTTATGACTTTGTCTCCATTAATCGCCTCTTAAGACACATGGAGGGGACAATTAAGGCCAAATGTACATCTGCAAGCTGGAAAGGGTATTAAAAATTTGAAATCACCAATTCTTGTTAGACTTTCTCTATGAAATAGAAGGAGATGGAATTCAATCAAGTCTATGTAAATGTGAACTACTAGTATAGTTCTAGGAAATAGAGAGACATGGATTTGAATTTAAATTATTAATTAGCACATACAATTAGGATATCAAGGTGTCAAATTAATATTCAGCATGGATGACCTGACATTGTGGACAATTTTGTTTTCATCATAATAATTTTTGATTGGTACTCAATGACAGTAGCTGTATTTAAAAGTCGGAATATTAGGATTCTATCTTTTGAAGTTCTTGTGAAGCATTGTAGTGTATTTGACCTCGAACACCATGCAGATACCATCATCACAGTATCTCACTACTTAATCAGGCAGTGACACCAGCTGATGGCTTGATTAGATCTTAGGCACAAGGTGATACAAACAAAGTAACCAGTCACATGCAGGGTGGGAACAAATACTGTTGAAAAGTTTGAAATGCATGGGTAATATGAGAAATCAATAGAAGCGTTAAATTGCAAGTGTGTAGGAATGAAACCACCACATGCTGATATAAATAATACAATAGATGTGATCTAATATACAGGTTGTATTCTTTTAACTGGCTTGAAGATCTAGATCGGATCTAGTAAAAACAATACAAATGTAATCTTTCAGTGGTACCCAGGCAGTTTTCTTGTTTTGTTTTTTATTCATCAGGCTTTTGGTAGCTTTTCACCTGTTCATACTCAGTGACATTGCAGATTCTGAGTGAAGTCAATTTTGTATATGTAGCATTCCATATATCTGTGCTATATGCAGTAAAGTCAATTTCATGTATGTAGCATTCCATATATCTGTGCTATATGTAGCATTCCGTAGATCTGTGCTATATGCAGTAAGGTCAATTTCATCTATGTAGCATTCCATATATTTATGCTATATGGAGTAAATTTTCAAAATCTATATACCGGTACTGTATAGTATTCTGTATATCTATGCAATATGCAGTAAAGTCAATTTGATGTATGTAGCATTCCATATATCTGTGCAATATGCAGTAAAGTCAGTTTGATGTATGTAGCATTCCATATATCTGTGCTATATGCAGTATAGTCAATTTGATGTATGTAGCATTCCATATATCTGTGCTATAAACAGTAAATTTCAAAATCTATTGCATTCCATATATCGGTGCTATATGCAGTAAAGTTCAAAAGTTAAAGGTTCAAGATTGGAGCTGTATCATTCTTTATTTCTTTACAGTGAACCCTTTATTTTTGTCCTGTCACTTTACTTTTTTAAACATAATGAAATGATCACCTAAATCCTATATAACACTAGTATATTGACTGAAGTATGTAATAATTACAACTGAAGTATGTAACAATTATGACTGAATTATGTAATAATTATGACAGAAGCATGTAATGTTGTTATTGTTCTTTGGGGTTTCATACAATTTATCAGCACATAATAAGCAATACACTGCAGACAGTATAGCTGATGAAGGAAGAACCTGGGAAAATCCGGGTAAGAACCACTGACCCACAGGAAGCTATTACCATGCTTTCTCACATACCTGCATTGGCCAAGCACGAGACAAAAACCATGCAGACAGAGGTGAGATGGCAGTGATTGGTAAAGGCAAGCACTTTAGACCACTCAGCCACCCAAGGCCCTTGAAAAATGTAATAAATATAGCTGAAGTATGTAATAATTGTGACTAAAATATTTAATAATTATGACTAAACTGCTTAATAATTATGACTAAAGTGCCTAATAATTATGACTGAAGTGTATAATAATTATGACTGAGGTATGTACTCATTATGACTGAAGTATGTAATAATTATGACTAATGTGTGTAATAATTATGACAAGTATGTAATTATTATGACTGAAATGTGAAATAATTATGACTGAAGTATGTAATTATGACTGAAGTATGTAATAATATTTGACGAAAGTGTGTAATAATTATGACAAGTATGTAATTATTATGACTTAAATGTGTAATAATTATGACCGAAGTATGCAATCATTATGACTGAAGTATGTAATAATTATGACTAAAGTGTTTAATAATTATGACTAAAGTGCTTAATAATTATGACTGAAATGTGTAGTAATTATGACTGGAGTATGTAATCATTAGGACTGAAGTATGTAATCATTAGGACTAATATGTGTAATAATTTTGACAAGTATGTAATAATTGTGACTGAAGTATGTAATAATTATGACTGATGTATATGTAATAATTGGACCTCAAACCTTTTCTCTTTGCATTAGAGACAGCTGGCAGTTAAGTGAAAATAGCTGGAGTTTTTTATAAAATGATGATACTCTTTCATTTGATACAATAATATAAAAGTCAGTTTGAAATGTAACTCATTATGAATAAAAGAAAATGCCCTGGACTGTGAGAGAATACAGTAAAGTAGAACCTCTCTTGAAAGACCACCCTTTCTGCCAGAAAATTATGGTCTCTCAAGACAGGTGGTCTCTCATAACAGGTCATAACACTATACAATCAAAAAAATCTGTGCATCCAGAATAAAGTCTCTCAAGACAGGTGGTCTCACATAACAGTAGTCTCTCTAGACAGGTTTTACTGTAGTAGACTTTAATAATACAAATGCCTTCACTTCACAAATGTTTTGATAAAATGTAGAGTTTTACATAGGCTGATATTACTGACATAATTTTCATTTTAGAATAAAATAAAAATGCAAAGATTAAACATCGTTACTTTTGGTGTAGAACATTGTTTTGAATTTATTGTGAGATTTGTTTGGTTTTAAGTTATGACTATTTTCTGTTCTTTTTTTTCATTACTGTTTATGCTGTACTTTAGAAATCAAAATAAAAGTATGCCCTCTTTCCAGTTGAATAGAACTGGTCATACAAGACAGATACTTAACTGTGACATGTCAGGACAATAACTGTCAAAGCAAATTTCTAGAAACAAAGAGATTAAAATGCAGAACTTTTACCTGCAATTATGTGACTTACACTTTTTAAGTTTTGGCTTATTGTTAATAATTTTGTGTATTGGCAACTGTGTATCAGAGATCAATGATAATATAGTTGACATTGTTAAAAGCTGACATAGAAGAACAAGCATGTTTTTGTTTTTTTTATAACAACTTTTACCCTGCATTCAGAAAATTTTATAGCTAAATTAAATTTCATGTCAAAATATATTTGGTTTATGGCCAAGCTGTTGTCAAATGTCAATTATTGCCATTTATAATGAAATCTGCGTAAATGCTGTGCTTATAAAAATTTAATCTAGTACTTTAAAAAATAAATAATTTTTCTTTCTTTTTATATACCGTATATACTCACTTTTAACTTAAGTCCAACTGCAAACTGCACAGACCCAGATCTGCCAGCACATAATATGCTGGAAGATCTTGGTTTGTGCAGTTTGTTTGGAGTAATCAGTAGAACAAACAACATAGACCCTGATCTGCAGGCGCATTATGCTAAGGAAAGTTAGGATCTTACAATGATGCAGTAATTAGATGCTTCAAAAATTTACTACAACCAAGTACTCTGTAAATCGAACAGTAAGGAGAGGTAGCTCCTTCAGACGAATTTAATATTGAGTTTGCTATTACATCCCAGGAATCTGTAATGAATACTTCGTCTTTAATGTTTTAAATACTTATTTTATCCCATGAATTCCATGGACCTGAAAAGACATTAAATTTTGTAACAGGCTGTGTTTGTACGCAAGTCATTGTATGTGGAAGAATGCCTGCATTTCACGGATCAGTGGTGCTATTATTCTGCTGTCATTTAAGTTCCTAAATATAAATGTACTTTTAAAATATAGATACAGTACACATTACCTTGTAAGAAACCATGGATAGAAACCCTATTTTCATTCTCTTTCTTACCAATGTGTGCTTTTTTGGTGTTACTATAAAATCTGTGAAAATTTAGAATTGGGAAATTTCCCATCCATAAGTTATTAATTTTATTCTGATAAATTGTAAATGTTTGTAATATTCTGGATCGTGTTATAGTTTGAGCTCTGTCTAATCAGTCCAGTAACTGAATCTATTTTGTATGAATCGGTTCAAGATGCGATGAAAGTCTGCAATAAGACTAGCTGAGAAACTTTTATCACTTATAAGATGTATTTGTAATACAGACTAACTGGGGTCCTGGGTTGCAGAATGGTCTAAAGCACATGCCTTTACCGATCATTGCCTAATCACCTCTGTAAATGTGGGTTTAAGTCTTGGGCTTGGCCTAAGTGGGTATATGAGAAAGCTTGCCAGTAGCTTCCTGTGAGTCGGAGGTTCTTCCTGGGTTCTTCCAGTTATACTGGCCACCATGTATAGACTGTCATGTGCTGAAAAATGGCATTAAACCGAAAACAATAAAAACAAGAAAGAGTATAATGACATGAATGAGTGTTACTGTATATGTGTGTGTGTATATGTGTGTGTGTGTGTGTGTGTGTGTGTGTGTGTGTGTGTGTTTACAGTAATGTTAGATGAGTTCCTCTGTGCTAAAGTGTTTATGATAATGTTAGACAAGTTCCTCTGTGCTTAACCTGTTGACAATAATGTTAGACAAGTTCCTCAGCACGTAAAGTGTTTACAATAATCATTGATGAGTTCCACTGTGCTTAAATTGTTTACAGTAATTTTAGGCAAGTTCCTCTGCACTTAAAGTGTTTACAGTAATGTTCAACAAGCTCGTCTGTGCTTGAAATGTTTACAATAATGTTAGATGAGTTCCTCTGTGCGTAAATTGTTTAAAATAATGTTAGGTTATTTTCTGAAGTTTTTACAATGATTATATGAGTTCCTCTATGCATAAATTGTTTACAGTAATGTTAGACAAGTTCTATTGTGCTTGAAATGTTTACAGTAATGATAGATGAGTTCCTCTGTACATAAAGTGTTTGCAACAATGTTGGACGAGTTCATCTGTGCTTGAAGTGTTTACAGTTATGTTAGACAAGTTCCTGTGTGCTTGAAGTGTTGACATTCCTGTGTGCTTAAAGTGTACATACAATACTGTTAGATAAGTTCCTTTGTACTTGAAGTGTTTCCAATAATGTCAGACAAGTGCCATTGTGTCTGAAGTGTTTACAATACTGTTAGATGAGTTCCATTGTACCTGAATGTTTACAATACTGTTAGACAAGTTCCATTGTGCCTGAAGTGTTTACAGTATTGTTGGACAAGTTCCATTGTTCCTGAAGTGTTTACATTGTTGGACAAGTTCCATTGTACCTGAAGTGTTTACAATATTGTTGGACAAGTTCCATTGTACCTGAAGTGTTTACAATATTGTTGGACAAGTTCCATTGTACCTGAAGTGTTTACAATAT